>VWZT01003761.1:375482-394493 GCA_013397055.1 Pachycephala philippinensis | reverse complement strand
TCCCCCTCCCTCACATCAGCTCCGCCGCAGAGCCGACCCCCACCTCACCCCCCTCACCCGCTCCCCGCCATCCCTTACATAAGAGACTTCTCGCCCCGGCGGGCTCTCCCCACAGGTGCGCCTCCAAAAGCGCGGGAGCGCCTCCTCGTCCTCTCCCTCCCTCAGCGCGCCCCGCGCCGAGCGGGGTAAGGGGCAGCCGGGCCGGGGGTAGCTCCGCGGCAGGAGAGCCCCTCTGCCGCTAAGTAGAGCGCTCCTTCTCCCGGGAACTCCTCGCCGAGCGCTCTCCGGAGACGCACTCACCTGCGCGGCAAAGGCAGGTGCCGCGGGCGGAGCGGCGTCCATGGGGCCGCACCTCCGCTAAGGCCGGGCGGGAGCGGGCGCTGCCCTGGCCCCGGCGCGCCCAGCACAGGTACAGCGGTGCTCGCAGTGCGTGCTGCCGACCGGGGCTTTGTCTGCTAAACATGAGCTGCCCCTGCACATCATTTATTTAAAAATCTCCTTATAATGTCAGTCAGTTGGCTCCAGAGGACACAGTGAAGGCAGCGTGTTGTTTGCGAGATACAGAATTGAAATAACTTCCCCCAAACAGAGAACTGACTCTGGGAAAGACTTTTTAGTGATTCACTCTCCATCCCTGTTACTTAACTCTCTCATCTCTGTCGTTTGGTTCGGCAGTAACCTGTGCAAGTAGCAATAATATTATCCTGAATACTATGCTGCCACCAAATGTAGGAAATAAGCCCACTATGGCGTGATTTAACAGTGTGGGCTGGTGCTGAAAGTCGCTTCCCTTTTCCTCGGGGCATGTCCGTAAGTGCCTCGCCGTGGCCTTGCGGGCTGCCCTTGGCTCTGGGGAAGGCTGTGTGCTGGGGCTCTGCCACGCCAGGCTGCCCTCCCTCTCTCCCTCTGCATCCCTGGCACTCTTCAGGAACTTGGGCTAAGTCCGTGTGGAGTTGTTACGCGGTAAATAAACAGAAAGGTGAGGCAGAGGACAAAGCAGACGTTTGGAATCGGAGAGGGCTGTAGTTAGCTAATTGCGATCCTTTGCCTTCTCTTAAAAATAGACTCTAAGTACAGTGATGATTCCACTGAACGGTTTGACAGTAAGCTTGGCATCTTTGTCCAGGAGGTAGGTTTGAAAGCCCCTTTATTTCTCAGCAGAGAAAAACAATCAGTCCCAGCCAAAAACCAGCCTTTCTGGGTTTTAATATTTAATTCTTAAAACCTCCACCTCATCAACATCCCCTTTCAAGTCTCCTCTGAAATCATATCATTCCTCCCTTGTGTATACTTCTCTCTGCTATTATTTATTATTTAACACTTTGTGATGCCGTTCGTGCTGAAAATACTGAACAAAATGAATCTTTTCCATACTTATTATTGCATCTAGAGACATTTAAGGTCCAGACTGTCAAGCACTTAAGATTATGCAAGTTTCCCTGTTGATTTGACGGCTAAAAAGCTGCTTAAATATTTTGCATGATTAGTGCTATACATGTGCAGAAATAATAACATCCAAAACCGATTTATTTTATGGGTTATTAATCCTGACTAAATATGGTACAAGTTTCTTGTTTTGCTGAATTCCCAGGGTTTCCCTTAAGAATTCCCCTACAAAAAAGAAGCCAAAAAGATTTAGGCTAGAACCTGACATCTGTGGGATTCAGGTCCATGAGATCAGAACTCAACCATAAGTGGCATGTGCTTGGGAAAAGCAGGAGGGTGATCAAACCTCCTTGAAAAAAAATGTTTCCTATAGCACCAAGAGACTTTGGATCAGACCCATGGAACCCAGAAACCATAAATCATGCTATCCTTAATTAATTGTAAGTTACTTTAGTTGTTATGCTCTCTCTGCCTGTTAGTTGTATTAGCAGTGAAGTTTTTTAGCTGTACCATGTCTTGGAATTCTAATAGGGAACTGGAGTTGTTCTAGACTGGGGCACAAGCCCTTTTTACTAGACCTGTGGCAGTGTGCTTTAATGGCTTCATAGCATATAGTTCTAAAAACCCCTGCATGACCAAAATTTAAACCCATTAATTACAATAATGAAAATAAAACTAGTTGAGAGAAATTAGTATTACACGCAGTACTGAGGCACATCTTGGGTCATTGTGTGATTTTATAAAGCTCTTCTCAATAAAGTCAGTCAATAAACGCCTCATTTATTTCAGTTGTGCTTAACAAGTTGAGAAACATGAAAGATTTCCCAGTTTAGCACCATCAACTTCCACTTTCAAGACTTCAAGAATTTCAAGACTTCTCTTTTTGACATTGCTTTAAGGCAAGCAATAATTACTTACTTTTCTACAGATTTATCCCATAAGGAATGCTCTTTGCCTCTGAAATAACTGAGAGGATGAATGTTTCAATGTGAACCTACAGAGTTCTCTTTACTCAAGTGCATATCCATTTAATTAAGTAGAATTCTTATTTTAGGCAGCAACCTTATACAAAATTCTTAATATATTTTCCCTCTAATTTCTCTGACTTATTTTCACCAAGACAATGTGAATCAATGGCAGTGCTTGTTGTTCATATTTACCTAGAAAATAGGCACCTTTTCTAAATTCAGTAGCAATATATACTCATGTCACATGGAAGCTGCACATACACCCATACTCTGTATATTGAATTCTGTGTGGAATTATACATAGAACTGATTCTTGCAGGAATTTTTAGGTAAATAAGAGAGTTTTAAAAAGAGTAAAATTAGGAGAGAAAGTCAGTGAGTTAACCGGAATGTTGAGGTGGTGGCAAATATGAAGAGCATAAAACAATTGGAACATATGGAGCAATTGCAATTATTGTTTTCAAAATTCTATATTTAATTTTTGTTGATAATAACAGTGTTGATGCAACCTTTGAGTATTTCCCTGGGACTGATTACCTGCCAGAGAGAATAGTCCTCTGTTGAGCACTGAGTCAATGGAGCTTTCTAGCCAATCATTAATTCCCAAGAAATGCCCTATAGCTCAATCATTATTATTAACAGACATTCCAGAGCTGTGAATATCTGTCAAAAAGCAGCTAGACAGGCCTGATCTCAGGCAGTATTGATGTGAAAGGTATTTTGTGATAAGAAATGTCATGTGGAATGGAACGAGGCAGTCAATGTCTGTTTCCTTGGTAGTCATTTCATGCTGTAGTGGGGCGTCTGCATGTAGATACAAAATGTATTGTGGCTGGAGAACAGAAGAGGTGATGATTGTTCTGTGCCAGGCCAAGTGGCAGCAGGTTTGCAATCACTGGCTTTAAAAGAACAGTTCAGTGGTGGAAGATGTCTGCTGGGCAGCACTAGGGAAGCTTGAGGCCTGAAAGAAATATCTTAGCAGATGCGAGCTAAAGAACTCTTTAAAGAAAGAGTTAAAGAAGTGTGTTTTAACAAGGAGGCTACAAGTGACATAATGTTTATAGATACTGAAAAAAGTCCTATGATTCACAAATATTGTAAACACCCTGAATCACACAACACAGAAGTTTGTTTTGAACAGCTCTACATTCTTGAATTAGCATAGATCAGACAGCCCCATTTGCTTCTACCAAGTTCTGTCGCTCCTGTATGTGTCCTTCCCCAGCAGTACTAGTCTTGCTGGGTGGTTTAAATGCATTTGGTTTTAGCTACAGCAAACACTTCATAAGCCTTTGCTCTTTTAACCAATAACTGCAATCGTTAGTGTATCAGTGCAGCAATGTGCGAAATCCCAACCTGCATGGTGTTGACACTAAATATACTTCTGCTTTTATAAATAGTGAGCACACATCTTCTAACTAACCTTTCCCTTTTCGTTAAAAAAGATACACATACAGACTAGGACAGAAGGAGCTTGTTTTTATAATTTCATGGCTTCATAGCAATTTTAACAGGAACATCTCACAAACATTGAGCACTTCTTTCTTATTGTTATCAGGTCTCACAAAATACACTTCGCTCGTAGCAAAAGGATCACCATCAAGAGACTTTAATGAAGAGGTGCTTAATGAAGAGCACCAAGAGGTGCTGCATGAATGAAAAACCATGAGAGACTTGGTTTTATGGCTTACTGAGGAGGAACATAATCTATTGCAATTCTATAATGTAGAAATTACCTTTACAACCTAATATTTTTCTCTTCAGTCTTCTTGTAAAACCAAAACTGTAGTAATTATGTGGGCTGGGTTTGAGGCAGGCAGTAACAGCAACCACACTTGGAGTGGACTTCATGAAATCCTGAGAGTTCTTGTAGCTTCAGTTTAATTCAAAGGAAATTCAGAAAAAATCAGACAAATGTAGAAGGTAAACAGAGTACTTGCAAATAAATATACAAGAGGAAATACATGTATAGTGCAAATGTTTTCAGTATACAGCAGTGGAAAAAAGTGCCAGCACGTCTAAAGTGGCTTCCAGCAGTGTAGCTAAAAAATGAGCTGTGCCCTTGGGTTTGCCTGTTGCACAGCTACTGCTCTGATCCTGAACAAGGAAAGCTGACAGCCAGTTTCTCTCTTTGGCAAAACTGATGTTACTTTTGAATTGTAGCAGTATTGCAAGTACCTGTGAACGAGGTATGTTTCTGCTTGTTATAAATTAGACTGACACAGAATTTAGATTTGGAATGATTGACCGGGTGTCTGAGGATTACTGCAGCTGACAAAGAAGGCTCTGCAGATCATTGCAAACTTGTGCCAACAAATTCTTGATCTTGTGAACAAAACAAAAAGAAAAGAAAAGGAAAAAAAGGCTACACAGGATCAAAAAAAATGGAACTGCTTTTGTATCCTTCCAGCTGAAAAGCAAACCACCTTTGTTCCCATGAGTTCAACTTTTGAAGGCAGAAAGGAAGCCTTTCTAAACAGGCTAAAATAGCATTAAAAATTGTCAAGGTTAAAGTGAGTATAATAGGCTGTATACTGTGCCTGAGCATATCTAAGCTGTGCTTAGATACAGAAGAGGACACATAGGAAAGAAAATTTTCTGATCCTCTGCTGTTTGATTCTGGCATATGTTAGACCAGCTGAGGAGCTGATCTAACCAATACCTCTTCTAAAACTCCTCAGCAACTGAGATAAAGAGGTAGACAAGTTTAGTCTACAATGTGCATTCTTCTGGTCTAGAACATCCATGGATGGAAGGCAGAACAAGAAGTCAAATCCATGGGTTAATTAAAGTCTGCCAGTTTCAGCACTAATATCCATCAAGGGCTATTGAAGTGAGCTGTAAACCTCAGAAGTGAAGAACTTGCTCTTCACAGAAATGTAAAGTTGCTGTATTACTTCACTAACAAAATATTTTAGCCACCATATATTTTGCATGTCTTCCAAAATGTTCTGTTAAGCAACCAAAATCAAAAGTTCTTATTGAAAATTAGACCTTTTTAGTGCACTTCCCTGATAATAAGCTTTAATGATGTCTCCCCGTATCACTGTCACAACATGCCCATCAGGAGCTTGATGTATTTTGAGTCTTACATATAGTACTAATATATAGATGCAGGAACTTTCAGAGTTATGAATAAGAAAATTTCACTTGACAGTTCCATTTTTAAAGGATGCTAACTGTTAAAAAGATGCTCAAGGTTTTAAAATGCTAAGTCACGAGACAGATGAAGTAAGATGTACAAAGTAATAATGGTCAGAGTTTTGTGATACCTTTTTAATTCTATGACACAGTTATCAGTGTCAGGTGATACTGTCACCAGTTTTCAGGTGGCTATCAGATTCACTTATGTGACTATAAGCCTGGCTAAGAGGGTCAGATGTTCTTGCCAAAGGTTAAACATCCATGGACCAACTCAGTATCTACTAAATTCAACAACTGTCTTCTCACTGATTTAAAATGGAAACTGCACTGAGTGATTTTGCTCAAGAGATGCTGAATAATCACAGCTTACACGAAACCACCAGATGTCTGAGTGGTCAGTACATCTGAAAACCGGGTCACATATCTGAAAGCCCAATAATGAATTCAGAAACTAAATTTAGGCCCATATGTTGGAAAGCTGTTGACGTGCACAAATACACACACAGGTTCCAGACCACGCTTTTAGGCAGATGGTAGCAACTGTCCCTTCTTGACTCCACTTGACAGCCAACTGTAAAGAGCAGTGCTAAAGCTGGCTCCAAAGGGATTTGCTTCTCTGTCCTTTAGCATGATAGCCAGTGAGAAGAAATAACCTATCAACCAGGTATGCTGATGGATGGGTCGAAAACCCATGAAGAGTTCAAGGTGGAAGAGTAAATGCCATTCCTTGTGTTTTCTCTCTACACAGCATTCTGATAATGCTAACAGCATTCGTCATTGATATTTGTGATCACAGTGCAACTCTGTTACACCTACATAAATGCAATCTCCATCTAGAACATCTGTCTAGGTACTCTGTTATACTATCTTGAGTGAAAGGGGTCTATCTAATTTCCTTGCTTTTTGCATAAAGCCAGTATTAAACTGGAAAGTTAATGCTTACAGTAAACAATGTGTACCAGAACATTTTTAATAATTTTTTTGTGGTTTTATAACATATATTTGCCTAGAGGTTTTTTTATTATTGTGAAAGTTCAGTGATCCCACAGCTGGATAAATAATAGGACAAATAAAAGGATTTTAACTGCAATGTGAAATGCACATCAGGGAGTCTTAAGAAGTGGTGCAAAAAGATGCTGACAGCAGATTCTTGTGGTATCTTTTTGTTGTAGTGTTTACTTAAATCAGCATATTATCTCTAACCTGCTAAATATAATCTAATGCTAGTAACATATTTAGGATATCTGTTCCTTAAAACATACATTTTGCAGATTATTGCAGAGTACAGTAAGTTTTATAACAAAACGCTGGTATCTGAGAGTACAGTTTCAGATTGGATTGTTTAATCTGTAATTGATATAGGCAAGTAATTTAGGAGTAAAATGTAAAGAACCTGTAAAAGGAATATTTCAGTGTAATATGGAAATAATATATATATGTATATACTTACATATATAGTTACAGATATATAGATACACACACATATATAGGGCCAGTTGTGACAGAATACTTGGTAAAAGGACAACTCACAATTTTCTTGTGTGTGTGTGGGAATTAGTCTGTCATTCACTCCCACACAGCCAACAGAAAGCTGGCCTCTTGAAAGTAAATTTTGTCATTTCTATACACCTTGAACCCTTAAATAGGATTTTCCAATTTAACAAATTCTCCCTGTGAATTTAGGGATTGATCTTCTTTAAAAGAAAAAAATAACAAAATTTAAAAGGAAATTGCTCCTAATTTCTATGCAAACTAGAACAGTTGAAGTGAGCCTTGATAATATGATGAACAAAGAGATAATTTAGATGGCTGAACAATAGGATCACTTTACTACATGAACAATGCAAATATTTCAACACATAAAATGACCATAAGTGAAAAAGAGCAGATATCTCATAATACCCAATTATCTCACTTGTTTTTGTCATAATGTTTAGCTCAGGTTAACAAAAAAAAGAAAACACTAAAACACTTGCACAGCAGGACAAGAAATAGATCCTCCATGTAAAGCCTCAGCCTGGGTCCAGTTTTCAGTCTTTTTGTCTCATTGCACAGGATTTTTTTAGTATTAGGTGTGTTGACTGTCATTAATTAGTTATTGATAGCTGTATGCATAGTCTGGACTCATTATTATTAAAAGGAATATTACCATTAAATTCAATGGAGTGAAGATTTCACTGTAAGGAACAAGATTTTCGAAGTTTCTTCTCTTTGAGATGCTCTTTATAGGACATAATATTCTATTTGTTTCAATGGAGCAATTTTATAATGCAAGTGTTCTTCATAATGAAAGCAAACCCAAAATCTAACATTAAAAGCTACAGAAGAAAACAGGAAAAGTTAAAGACAAAAATACAAAGGCCATATTCTGATACTTACTATATGAGAAAATGTAGAAATATTTAAGGAAATAATGTTTCCACATCCAATACAGCTTTAAGCTCCAGCACATCTGCTGTATGTTCCTTGAAAATGTATTCAGCCAGCTCTCAAGTCTCTCTGTGCATCAGCCCATGGAAGCCCAAGGGAGGCACGTTCTGCTGGCACAGGGATAAGGAGAGCTCTCTGGCACATATGCTCAGGGAAGCTGCCTGCACTGCTGGGGAAACCAAGAAAAATCAGCAGTGTATTCAACAACTCTTATTTCCACCTTCCCACCACCATCCACCCTAAGCATCTTCTCTGTGCCCTGGGTAAGAGCATGAGGGCTCCTTCTCACTGACTTCATGACCTTCCCCTCGTTACAGCTGGAATTCTCTGGGACAAGAGAAGGGTCATCTCTACACCATGTACAGATACAATTTTCTTGGCAACTGACATACAGCTGTGGAGTTGATTCGCTGAGGAACCTCAGCTCTTTAAGAATAAACTGTAAAATCCCTTCTTTTCACCCGCTTGTTCAATAATAATAACAATAGCAACAACAACAACAACAAAGTCATCCCCCCTAGGACACAAGGATCTGTAGATCCTTTGCTGTGGTTACACTGAGATCTTGTAAAGGTGTTTTGATACCATGGTGACGAACACAGCATAAATGCCAAGACAGACGATGGATCCAGCTGGCACCTCTCCCTCCTCCCCCACACACCATGGTGTTCACCACAACAAGTTTATGATTTTGTCCTAAAAATCTGTTGAGTCCCGTTGGTCTTTAGGAATTTACTTGCAGAAATCACAAAATGCTCTCTTTACTTTGGTTAAGTCTAGACTGTATAAGAGGTGCATGATTTTTTTTCAAAAATGACACCCATATGATAGATCATTTTCTTGAAAAAAAAAAACACAACCTCCTCTAAAGCCCTATCTGATAAATAAATGTGAGTTCTCCTTCTTGCCAAAAAAAATTATTTACCTGTCTGGTCAGTCAGTTTAGGAAAGTTTTATCCAGGACGGTATGATTATATTTGTTCAGGTGAGATTTATTGTTCAGAAGCTCAAACATAAAGTCCTCTAAATTAACTTCTACCTTGTACTTTTTCTGTTTACATAGGATTTATTTAAGGATGAGGGGTTTGATTTTTTATCTAGAAGATGAGATAAATACTTGCTAGACTAGATTATGTAAGAACCCAGAAATATTACAATTCTCCTTTCTTACAGAAGAAGTGTGAAAAAAAATAGCAGTCTCATTGATTCACTAAATCTTTCTCAAGATATTTACGAATTCTAAGTTTTAAATAGTAAACACTGCTATTTTAAATTTACAGTTTATTCCAGTTGCACTGTACAAGAATGCCACTGTGCTTTACACTACTTTGTGCCCTTCCTGGCAGCTTCATTATAAGTCAAAGGCTGAGTGGGTATGGACAAGGTGCAAATCTTTCAGCTGCAGTAGAACAAAGTATTCTTAGAAGAACTGTTGTTGCAAGGAA
This sequence comes from Pachycephala philippinensis, assembly GCA_013397055.1. Classification (NCBI taxonomy): domain Eukaryota; kingdom Metazoa; phylum Chordata; class Aves; order Passeriformes; genus Pachycephala; species Pachycephala philippinensis. The sequence goes on along the minus strand of VWZT01003761.1, from coordinate 385,120 downwards.
AGCAGACATTTATAAACCAAGGTTTATAAATCTGTTACTGAGTGTATTAAAATTTAACATTAAACATTTTTCACTGAAATATTTTATCTGTTTACATACCTGTGTGCTTCCAAAACATTTACATTTCAAAAGATGAAGCACTAGGTACTGGGACAATATTAGTAGATGAAATTCTAATGGATCCAAATGAGACCAGGGCTCCTTTCAGCCAGGGTGAATTTCACTCTTTATTTGCTTGAGCTGCAGAAATTTGATTAACCAAAGTTTATCCAGATGCAAATTAGTGCTGAAGTGTGAAAATCAGAGCTTTGAGACTACTATCATAGCCCTATGCTGGCTTCTTTTATCCAAAGAGTCCAATTAAGCAAACCTGGCAGAAACCTTAAAAGTAAGTATTCTCTGCTGGGTGTTAGTAAAGAATTGATCCCTCTTTTTTCAAGAGAAAGTCTACCTGTTTGCCCAATGAGGAGCTGAAGGAGAAAAAGAGAGTGTAACACCAGAACTATACAGATTTCTTCTGGCTCTGGAGGCCAAGAGAAAAGACTGGATAATCTAGTACCAGCCCGTTTATAACATAATTATTTCTGGCTGACAGCAAGGTAACAGATGCTTCTTCAGGTCAGGGCTTCCCAACCTGGTTCCTAGACAAGCTTTCCATTCTTTTTCACACTAGGTGGACTTCAATTATTGTGGCACATCAAGTGCACGCACAGACCATGTGCAGATCTCTCAATCCTTTAAAATGCAGAGAGGGAGGGTCCCTACTGCAGTTTAAGAATACTGGCTTACAAAACTGCACCTGCACAGGAAAGAAATTTAGCCTTATACAAACAGTTTGCTCCGCCCCAAAAAAATTTGTTGGAAAAAGCTTAGGGCAGACAAGAGTTATGGTTTACTACAGTTTGCCTGAAAATAAATATGTAACTCAACCTGGTTTTCAGGTAAATCTGACCTTCTCTGGAGACAAATTAGTCTTGAAGGTTTCTAGAGAAGCAAATGGAATATTTCCTTTCCCACCTGCCTGTTCCAGCAAGGAATGCAATGATCTCCATCTAGGTAAGCTTGAAAGTATAATAATGAATGCTATTGTGCTAGAAGTTCAGCACTGGCAAATTCTCACCGGTTCAGAATTCTTTTATACTTTTAGCAGAAATTACCATAGAATATGGTGGCAGATGAGACTAGATTAGAATTGCTTGAGAACTGATGAGTTTAACAGGAAATAAATAAATACTGTAGTGAAGAGCAGCTTGTTGATACAGTATTACATCACATTTTGTATGTCAAAAAGGCATAGTAAGATCTTCACCCACTGAATCAGATTCATCAATCATGTTTTTATATATTATATACATATTTTGTGTACACATACATTATATATACATAGATATGCTTCTTCCCCAAAGTCAGTTGTTCTGTTCCAAATGTCTGATTTTAAAATGTTTTTCCTTAGTGCTTGTCTTGGAGAATAAACTGAAGTGCAGATTCAGATACATTATTATATTCTTCTTAGCATGCTGAGCTTTTACGATGTTTAGAAATATTGTGGAACTGCAAAAGAGGCACAGTCAATTAATTCCTTCATTTGAATAATTAAACATTTTAAATACTCCCTCCATACCTTATGTTCAGCTCTACATATATTAGTAGTAGTAGCTCGTACTGTCTGCTGCAGGAGATTGTTAGGAACCTGATTCCTAGAACCTGCGGAGGAGAACATTTCCTGGCACTATGGTTTTACCTACCCAATGACAAAGTCATCTTGTGCTAATTCAAACGTGTTTCACACCACAGTAATTACTCCATATGAATGTTGTGCTTTTATTTTAATGAAAAATTCAGCACAGTTAATTATTCAAAAAAATTGTTGTGGTTGATGAACCCATCCAATTGCATTCAACAAAAATGCTAATCACACTACACTACTTTTGAATTGTTTCTGGTTTACCACTCATTCCAGTACCATGGTCTATAAAGTAAGACCACAGCATAAATTCAGGACCATGGGTTTATGGCCAGACTCCGTGTTGCCAAGTGGGTTTTGTGAAGATGTCATGGCTAGAGAGGGTTTATTACATCTCTGTGTGGTGAGGGCATCCCTACAGGCAAATGGCCTCCAGTGTCTCTGCTTGCTGGGACTGCCACTGTGCCATTTGCTCACTCTCAGGCCCACTCTGGGACAGTGTGCAACATCTCCACCATGCTGTTTGAATGAGCCTGACTAGGCTTCATAGCAGGAAGGTCTTAATTCTGTTTGATTTTAAAGCTAAAGTGTCTGAAGCAGAAATAGGTGGCACAGTTCATTTTGCAAGGACACTGGGCTAACTTGCCAGAGTGTATTTGGAAGGGTTGGATGCAGCATCTTCTCATTCATAGCCTGCTGTTGTACACAGCCTTCTGCAATTCCTTACTGAGTATCCCTGCAACCAACTGGCAAACATCAAAATGATCTTTCACGGTTCCAAGTCATCTGCAGAAGAGGCACTTGAGTTAATTTCTGTATTTTGCCTGATGTACAGGGAACATATCTTTATTGTGGTCATCTTTCAGCAAATGTAGGAATGGGTCAATAAGACCAAGCAATATTTCTGTGAATAAAATTTTACTTCTCCATTGTTTCAAAACCAGAAGAAATTCAAGGAGTGGGAAAGCCACTTTCCTAGTGTCAATTAGTCTAGATTTTTATGCTTGGACACTGGACTCTGTTACATTTGTAACAGAGATTTGAAGAGCACTGGAGCGTTAAAAATTTGAAAGAACACTCTGGGAATACAGACAGTGTTTGCTGTCGTTGACTTAGTTGTTATGAATAAGTACAACTGGAATGAATCTGAAAAAATCATTGCAAACACGGTGAAGGAGGCTGGTAGTTGAAGTGAAGGGTAGTACAAAACAGGTGGATTACATTTGCCTTGTAGGGCATGCAGTCTTGTCCTCATCTATTATTTATTTTAAAAGTAGAAGCTTTGTGGTGCATGTTATGTCTTCACTCATAAATCAGCCTCTGTGTGCCTCTACCTGTGTCCAGATTTTTCATTATCTCTTTTTATCCAAAGCCTGTAAAACACCTACAGATCTTTAGACCAGAAATCTGAGGGAAGTGGAAAATGTAATTTATTGCTGAGATAATACTGTTGAAAAATGGATCCTTCTGGTTATCTAATACAATCATTAATGGGAAAAGAAAGGTCCTTGAAATTCAGAGAAATAAAAGTGCTAGACACAGCTGAAAGAGAGTCCATACTGAAACCTAAAAAAAATCAAGTACTATTTAATTTTCAAATCACATTTCCTGCAAATTAAAATAAGAGGTTTGTAATAGCGATAATTACCTATTCAGCATCCTTCATCAGTTTCTGAACTCATTTTCTTCAGTCATTACGTGAGTGAAAAAAACACTTAAATGGGTCATTTATGGTTAAATTAATCTGTGCTTTTCCCAGAGTACCTCCTTTGTTCATCTCCAGCTTTAATTACTGAAAAACATTTTGTTTTATAGAAATCTGTGGCAAAATAGATGCATCCTTCATAGTCATCCTATTTCAGGAAGTTTAGTGACTGCTATATTAGTGACATCACAGATGGTAAAGTCAGTTTTAAGATCTACTTCACATGCAAAACCTGGCACACAATATGAGTGAATACTAATGCGTAGAAGAGTTCTATGAAGAGTTTAGCGAACATAAATCATTCTCCAAAGCAGCAAAGATTCTCTGAACCACCAATGCAATTTATTAGGCTGTATTTGAGGGGAGGGTAGTGGCAGAGCAGGACTCAGGAAGGCAAATCAACAAGAGGAGTTATTTGCCTGATTGATGTACAACTACCTTTTCCACTTCGGAAAACCTAAGTGGAACCTTGTCCACTTAGAGGACATTTCTGTGTTTCAAACTTCACTCTGTAGCAGAAGCTACATCTTTGCAGTGGTTTCTCTTTCACAGTTTTTTTGTAGTCACCTTTTTTTTTTTCTCAGAGTCATCTGATGTCACTGTTTCTTTATATCCAGTTATATCCTGTCAGATGGTGATGTACATGTGCTTCTGAAAAATAAATTTGGTTAAAATTTAGGTGAAAAAAAAAATCCCCTTTTCTGAAGGAGGATGAAATCTTTTTATAGGAGGAAAGAAAAAAGAGGTATCAGTTTTTTCAAAACACCCAAATTGCTTGTATGTCACCTGCAATGTAAAAATGAGCTTTTCCAGTCTGAAAATAAAAAAATTATGCTTTGAGCAAGGAAGCAAAGAGATTCATTCAGTACCTTTGCAACGCATTTTAGATTAACCAATGTAACAGGAAAAGACAAATGCCCTTGCTGTACTCCTAGTTGAAAAATATTGAAGTGCTCTGATTGTTTATTGAATTTTAATACTTGAAGGATTGCTGCTTCTTTGATTTTTTTTTTGGCAGAAATAGCAAGTGTGGTTAATGATCATCAGGGTTTTTAATTTTTCCTAATAAAATGTCATTTATCAGCAAAGAAGGAGAATCTCAGAGTCATGCATACAGATACATAAACTAAATACTAATTTTTCTTCCAGGTTCCAGGTTTTGCTTGTACATTAAAGGAAAATCTATTTGTTTAAAATAGAAGTCCAACAAGTCCAAATTTGAGACCAAGTTGTGAAATAAAAGCTTTTAAACCTAGATTTTCTTCTTAGACCAAGTCAGATAGTGTACACCTGAAACCTGTAGCACTCTAGAAACATGCAGATATGTATGTGGATATATGTATACTAAATAGTTCCTTCAAATCTATTTATATTCCTAATTCCCTTCCATTTGTGACTGGACAGGTCTTGATGAGCAGCAGGAATCATGAACTTTAGATAGTGGGCAAATGCTGCCCAATTCTGACAGAAAAATTCTGGAGAACAGTTAGGTCAGAAAGTTCTTAGATAGTTCAAGATGAGGTGGCAGTCAATCACAAATATTCTGCATCATTTTGGAAATGCATACTTCAATTAAAACCCTGATTTTTTTCACTCAGCCCTAGCCCTGCTGGAGTCCTGTGCGGCTTTTCTGTGTCTAGTAGTTCCAATACAAATCCATGACCCAAATATCCATGATTTTTCAGGAATAGACACTGAATGTGTCAAAGATAAGCACCAGATCAAATAATTCCTCCTAGTCTGGCTCTCTCATTCACTGGAGTCTTTACTAGTCACGACTTTCAAATTTGCTGGTAGCCCAGCTCTCAATCGTTCAATGAAAGGTGCAAGTTCTCAGTATACCTGAAAATGAAATCTCAGGACAGGGAATTCTAAAATCAGAGGCACCCTGAATAAAGCAGAACTCTTCAATATTTGGGAGCACAGAAAATGAAGAAGACATCTTAAAAAATGAGCAGTAGCTCTAGATAGAACCTGTATCTGTGTCAGAAATTGGAATTCAGTGTGCAAAACAAATTGAGTTAAATAGTGTGTTTAACTCATTACATCAACTTTTATATCTCTCATAGTTACAGTGATTCAAGGAATATATTATAGGTTTCTTGAACAAATGAAGCCTGCCCACACTAAATGAGTCAGATAAAAATCAATTACACTGTGGATTTTTAGCTGTGGAAATAATCAATGTCATCATTGTTCCCTTCCTAGCAACAAAATATTGGTCCCGGTCAACCTACCCTTTTAAACTGGTTTGTGCAAAACACTTTTAACATTTTTGGTATTATTTCGTGGCCCCTTTGAAAATGGAAAGCCATTTGGTATCAAGGCCAAATATCAACAGAGCCTTTTTTTTTAACATTGCTAGCACTTTTCAGTGCAGTAATTCATTTTTATTGTAATAATTCATTTTTGTTTGTATTGAACATCAGACCTTATGTTTTATCATATTCTGTAACATTTTAGGCTCAGATTGCTAAATTTACTTGTAATGGTGTAGCCATCCCAGAGTCTCACTCTCAGCAGTGGAGCAGGACATAGGAGTGTACTCGTATGAGATACTACTGTAAGTTTTCAGAACTTACTGATTTTTATCCATTAGCTGTTCTTGGGGAAGGAGAGGAGCTGTATCCGATGCCAAACCTTCCAAAATGTTGCATCTGCTATGAATGCTGTCCCTTTGAAGGACTTACAGGGAGAAGAGATTCATGAAAAACAATACATTGTATGCACCATTTATTTTCAGCATGAGAAAATCTATATTCTTTCTAAACAAATACAATTATGTGTGATCCTTTTTCTATCATCAGTTTTTATCAATTTCCATTATTTTTTCTAACTTATCCCTCAAGGACTCATACATATCAGCAGAAAACAGATGTTGATACTGCTGTGTATGTTGTTTACACCTCCAACTTTCATTGGATTCCCTGAATTCCAGATGGCACATAGTCATTCTATTCTATATATAAGATTAAAATGGTTTAGTTTCAAATCTGCATATCTGCCTGTGCTTTGTAATTTTAATTCCAATGGCTAGACCAACCTTGTTATGTCCTTTTCACCTTTTGTACTCTTCCAGTTTTGTTCTTTGTTGTCATCTTGTCATTTGCTGAGATTAGAAGAAACATTCCCCTTCTTCAACCACTGCTGTGACTATTTTGCTCTTTATTTGAATTGCTCAATAGAGGTAGTAAATTTTAGAATCATTTACTTGTTTTATTAGTACTTTTATTAGTACTTGTTTTATTAGTACTTTATCTAGGTCTCCCAAGATGCATACAGTCTTACTTTATACTGCAGTAAAAAATAAAGGTAGCATGTCTGTTACTGGATTTTTCTGAACTTCCAAGAACTGTAAGTGTTGGCAGCATGATCTAAAGCACCCTCGAGTTAAGTCTTACAAGATCTGGACTCCACAGATCTGCACTATTCTATTCACAGTCCTTACTAAGCTAAACCTAATATAAGAATTTTATTTTCAATGCCTGCATTTCCCACTCTTAATCTCTTATTTTCAATATACTGCATGCCCTCCCAGAATGGTACATTTCCCTCTGTATGCTCACACTAACTTTATAAAACTAGTAAAAATCTCAATTTACACTCTATAAATAATAGGAGACACGTGCTACTGTAAAATATTTATTCAGTGCCATTATATTCATGACACTTTGTATATCAAATCAAGTCCTATGACAAAATTCTGATGCTTTATCTAGGCCTCATCTGGAATGAGTCCATGAAAATCTATAATTAAACCAACATAGATCAGTAGTAACTTTGAACAACTTAGTCATAGTAAAATGAGTTTAGCTGTACAGCATTTGGTCCATGAGCTTGGCTTCAAAAATGCATACTTCAAATTTGGCAGAGTAAAGGAAGCAGGAGAGAGCTGAAATCCCCCTCCTGCACACACAGTCCTGATTCTCAGTTCTCACGTTTATAAGCACATGTTCCTTTATTTCTGCAGATGAAAACACTTCTGCACTCAGGCTATAAAATCACAAGAAAATGTGTTTAAATTACAAAATTAAATTTTCTCATGGCCTCCTCATTACAGTAAGTAATGCTCAAGGTGATCTAAGATCAAAGGTTTCCATTTGAAGAGAAGGCAACATAGGCAGGCTTCACACTCACCATCATCATCACCTAGAGAGAGCTGAACATCCTGAGGCTCATCCATGACCCATCCTGCAAAGACACCAAATACAGCACTGACAACAGAATTTTGTAGAGGAGAGCACCCTATACATGTCTAGAAAAAAAGAGCTATGAAATTACAGCTTTAGATAAATCTAGAAGATTTTACAATCCACATCTCTGCCAGGTCTGATTCAATCTTTCAGACATTCATAACTTGACAAGAAACATGGTTGCCTTTAGCAACACATCCAGGTTAAGTAAGACAAAGGTAATTCAGTTGCTGATAACAATCTCATGTCCTTGTGCTCCAGAACCACACTATGCTGCCTTGCCAAAACAATCTACATTTTTTGGCTTGATCTTGATGTTATTTCACTTGCAAAATTAATCCTGAGTTTAGCTGAAGTCATGCAGCAGTCATACATTCTGGTTTATAGCTGCTCAGCCCTATTAAGCAGATGAGAAGAAAATGGAAAAGAAACAGAAAAGGTAAAAAATGTCTTTGCATGACTGAGCCAATTGTTTTTATATTAGCATGAGCAATTCTACCATGAGACTGTGATCACCTCTTCCTACGATGGTGATGGGGTATGTAGATAGGCTGAACCTGAGACTTAAAAATGCACTTCAGTTTTTATTTGCTTAATATACCACATGCTGCCTCATAAAGAGGGGAACTGACAAAAACTACTTAATAAAAAAGACTTCCCCTCGCGTTTGCCATCTAATGATCATCAAGCAGTTTACAAGTAGGACTGAAGAAGCTGTTTTTACTTGTGGATAATAATACCCACATTTTACAGATGGAAAAACCACCTAGCCATAGGAATGCATTTCAGTTGACAACATTAACCTTATCTAGCACTTTGCTGCAGATTTCACACGATGAACAGAGGCACTCAGAACTCTGCATGTTGCACCACGCAGAATAACGGGGTCCTGGCTGTTCAACTGGGAATCTGCAACCGTATTGTTGTTCCTGTATGGCTGGGTCAAAAAGGGATTCTAGGTCAGAAGAGATGAAGAAAACCTTGCCTTGTAAGGGTCACCCATATATTTCAGTCTTCACCTCATTGTGTAGCTTGGTTCTGACAGAAACAGGAGGCACATGGGCCTTGGTCCATGTCTGCTACAGTGCCCACAGCCCTGGGCAGGGCAGGGCAGGGCAGGTACTGACAGCAGGGAGACGCTGGGCCTTTGCTTTTTCTGCGTAATTTTTCTTTTCTTTTTCAGACAGTAATTGCTGGTGATACCTAAATTCGGGAGCGCGTNGGAGGCGGTGCCGCCCCCTCGGCGGCCGGGCCCGGCGGTGGCAGCGGCCGCGCGGGCCGGGGCCATGGCGGCGGAGGGGAACGCGTTCCTGAGAGCCCGCGGCAGGACTCTGACCGCCTTCAGCCCAGGTATGCGGAGCGCCGGCCGAGCCGTGCTATCGCCTGTGGGCTCTTGCCCGCCGCGCTGCCGGGNAGATGAAGAAAACCTTGCCTTGTAAGGGTCACCCATATATTTCAGTCTTCACCTCATTGTGTAGCTTGGTTCTGACAGAAACAGGAGGCACATGGGCCTTGGTCCATGTCTGCTACAGTGCCCACAGCCCTGGGCAGGGCAGGGCAGGGCAGGTACTGACAGCAGGGAGACGCTGGGCCTTTGCTTTTTCTGCGTAATTTTTCTTTTCTTTTTCAGACAGTAATTGCTGGTGATACCTAAATTCGGGAGCGCGTTTAAACGCTGAGGAAACCTGACCAGAGGAACAAACCATGAAGGAACACAGGAAGGCTGCCAATGACTTTAGACGACACCGGGTTACTTCAGTTCGCAGGTTAGGAACAAGCTGAAAATGACGTAACCTATTACTTTATTATAATTCATTTAAAAGCCAGAGCATCTTTGAGGCAGGTTGCACCCGAAGCCGCCCCCCGCACATGGCGGTACCGGGAGCCGCCCGCAGCACCCCCCGCTCCCAGGGCTGCCCCAGGGGAGCCCCTCGCCCCAGAGCCGCCCGACCGCCGCCTCCCTCACACCAGCCCCCCCAGCCTCCAGCGCGGCCGCAGCGCCCGGGCCCGCGGGGCCTCCCGGGGCCTCCCGCCCGCGCCAGGCGCCGCCCCCGGC
>VWZT01003761.1:270504-375366 GCA_013397055.1 Pachycephala philippinensis | reverse complement strand
GCCGCAGCGAGGACGGATGCGGGGCTGTGACCGCCCCGCTGCCCCCGCTGTGCCGGGGCGCGCCCGGAGCCGCCCAAGTTTGTCCCCACGCTCGGGCTCCCGTAAAGATGCCAGTAGTGGCCAACACCGGGTCCGTTTTAAAGTAATTGTCCGTGCTGCTGAACCTGGTCTCCATAGCCTGTGAAACTGTTGGCGCCAGCACTGTGATGTCCGGTGTTTGTACCTGTAGGGGTGATCTAACAGATTAGCGCTGGGTCCCTGTTCATGGTGCCCAAACGAAGGGCAGCCGTAGGGCGGTTCACAGGTAGGTGAGATACCCTGCTTTCCCTGGGGTGCTCAGCCTCGCTCAGGGTGGGGGTCAGCAGCGCAGGTGCTCCCCTGGCCCTTCTCCGCTGTGCAGAAGCAGCACTGCGAGCCCTGGGTTGCAGCCAGCCAAGGCAGACGTGCTGCCACACCTGCCAGGTGGGTCAGGGAACGAGGCCGAGCCGAAGGTGGCAGCCGCCTGTGACTGCTGGTTCTTGCCAGTGGCAGAGGAGCGCATTGAACGTGTTGAACATCTCAGTGTACGCACCTGTTTGTAAAATTCTGCCAAGGATGGAGGTTCTACAGTGTGCCGAGGTTTTCCAGCGGCACAGCTAGCTCTGTGTTAAGAAATCATTTCCTATGGCCATGCACGGAAGGTCTTTTATTTCTCTGTATTTATGAATTTCAAATTGTATTGATTTGGTGAGGTCAGCGAGGCTGTTCAGTCCCAACAATTCTGTGGTCTTTTCTTGGGTTGCACTGGAAATATTTGGCTTTGCTTGTTGCCAAATAAAGAAAAATCGCCAACTCAGAGCATGTGAAATATATGTATACAGTCATTCTGGCAACCTATTAATTGCAGATGGTCTGGTTGGTTTGGAACAGAATGCCTAGCATTTGCTGAGGGGACAGATGGCAGACAAGCCATCTAGTTACATCAGCTGTATAGTGAAATTTTGACAAAAGGAGTGTTCAACAGCAGTGTAAAATTTTCTGAATAAAAGCTTTATCTAAGTACTTTTTAAAAATTTCCTTAAACATGGAAGAAAACATTGCATTTGGGAATCTGTTTTCCAGGTGTGCTTCTTTCTCCTGAAGTGTCCTTGTTTGGAATTCTTTAAATATTAATTGAGACTTTACTTACCAGTTGGTTGTCTTTAATCTTGTTCAGGACTTGTTAGGCTATCATAGTCCAGCTACCATCTTCGGGTGCAATATTTTTTGTAAATTATTTACTTGTCCCTTTCTTAAGAGTCTAAAGTTCAACACAACTTTTTAATGACTAAATGATTGGGAAAAAAGAGAACCAAGGGCTGTTAAAACCGAGGCAAATTTTCACACAGTGTAAGATGAAGATCAGTTCTCTGTGTTCTGTTGCTTTCCTCAGTCTTTAGGTTTCACTTCTGTTAAACATGTATCCACATAAAGCATTTGCTGCTGCTGCTATGGGTTGGCATGCTGTTTCCTTCTAAAATTTGAAAGCCACTATTAAGAGCTGAATTTCCTTTTTTTCTTACTACCCTTTCTGCAAAGTCCCTCTTCCACACCCTCTCCCCAATGGTAATTTGTTCAGTCTGCTTTTACTTAATGAGGAGGTTATACCTGTAACCTGCTCTAATCTGCCCTTGATATGGGACATGTGAATGAGAAGCTCGAGGTGAGGGATTGAAATTATCCGTATAATCAATGAGGCACAGTAGTAAACAGTGTATAAATACCCCACCTTATTGGCAAGAGACCTTTATATGCTTTGGCTTTACTTTTAAAAATCAATTATCTCCCTTTTCTACTCATGTGAAATTTTGCTTCAGCTGTCTATTAGTATTTTAGTGAAGAAAGAGGACCATATGTTTGGGTGAGTGCTGTCTTCACCACTTCTCTCCAGAAGTCAGGGGGTTATTTTGTTTTGGTTTATTATGTATTTTTCTTGGTCCCGAGTATGTCAGTAGCATGCTGTGCAAAGAATTCCTGTGAAAGTGGTAGAACACTTTCTTCAAGTAACTAAACAAGTTATAGGCCTGTCAGTTTAACTGGTTGAGAAGTGTCTGTTTGAACCTGTCTTTTGCTAGTTTTAGTTGATGGTTCCAAAACCTTTATCTGGAACAGGTGAATAACCAGTATTGCATCCTCACAGTCTCAGTTCCGTGTGTGATTTTATGTTTCTCTGTCATGCCTCCCTCACCAATCTTTCACATACTCTCAAAGTTTATTCAGTTACTTGTCATATTTTCATTTTGCTCTGTTCTCTATTCCTTTCCAATATCTGGTTTTTGCCATTTTTGAATGTTGATGTGATTTCTTGGTAGTGCTTGTTAAAACTCATATGAAGTTGCTGGTGTTTTTCCCATGTGCACTATGCTGCACTTTCTTGCATGGAGTTCATCCTTTTTTGAACAGTCACTGCATTGGAAGTCTCTCCTCAGTTCTTCACAACCAGGATTCTCATGCTGCCAAATGGCTTAATTTTAGCAAACTCCGCTTCCTCACTGTTCGGTTGCTGTGACAGATTGTTTTGAGTTTGTCGAACAGTATATAGGTCCCAGTGCAGACCCAGGTGGGGTCTGTGTGTCTTGTCCATTTCTGTTTTTCTTACTGGTCTTCTGTGCATGCAAGGAATTCCTTTCACATTTCTGGACAGCTTGGCTTCATGAAGAGTCTTTGGCGAGTAACTGGTAGATGCCTCTTGGAGATGGGATCAAGTGGATTTCCCTTGTCCCTATAAAAGCTGTTGATTACTCTTTCTGAAGAATCAGTAAACACAGTAGCTGCTGTCTTGGTTGGCGTTTCCATCACTTGTCTGTACAGATGCTACTTTTGCAGTCAGCTCAGGAAACCCCTTTAAATGTTGGTGTAATAGTGGCCACCTCCCTGTTCCTTTGGGGCAAGGGCAGTTTTAAGGATGAGGTAACTCCCCAGAGGTTCACGGTTTTCACTTCTGAGGAGTTCTATGGATGCCACCTAATCTGAGTGGTTTGTTAGTGCTATGTCTATTTGTTGAATCATCTACTGGTATTTTGATTTGAGACAGATCTGATGTGCTGCCTGTCAGGAGGAATTCTCACATTAGATCTTCCCAAGTTCCCTCACAATACATGTAGATACAAAAATGTACCCTGTTTTTCTTCTTTTCAGGCTTTATTTTTGGGTCCATCTTGCATGTCTGGAACATCTGTTAACCCTAGTGAGTGTCTGGCAGGCTACCTGCTCCTAATTCCCCTACAAAATGCTTCATTAGTTGTCAGATTTATGCTGTTTCCAGTTCTTCACTTTTTTTAGCTTGACTTCTTGGACTTTAGCATCTAACCTTCCAGTGTATAAAGTATTCCCTGTTCTTTGTATTTGGATGCTTTAGCTTCTCAAAGGACGCTGTCCTGCTCTTAGTAGCCTCCTTATGGCTGTTACTTAAGTAGTTTAGACAACCTGGATTCTTTTTGGTCTTTCTGAAGTTCTTAGTAAATGCTGTGCATATGGTTTGAGCCTCTGGGATAGTGTCTCTGAATAGTTTCCATGCTGCCTTCAAGGATTTTTGCACTTTTTAAAAGCATCATAATTATATATAATTCGCCTTCCTTTGAAATTAAATACAACTGCAGTTGATTTCTTGCTTTCAGAGGAGTGTTGGATCTTGGCACATTATGATTACTGTTCTAGAGCTCTTCAACAGTAATATTTTTGAGCACTGATCAGAACTGCTTCCCAGCTTGCATATTCCATTCCCAATACTGTCTCCAACTCTCATATGAATTAGGGAAATTTTTACGTGGGTTTTGAGAAACTTTCTGTGACTTCACCTTGTCATTATGCAAGCCACCCCCCTTCACACCTACAGTTCTGGGCTGTAAAGTTTTTGTAATGAGTTTACATGTTAAATTTGGGGGTGGGCATAAGGCATGACTAGAATTTAGCTTCTGTAGCCCTCAGTACAAATAAACTGTGTCTGAGGGGGCATTTCTTACCTTGATAGTTATCTAAGAAGTTTAAAAGTATGTCTTTTGAAAACTGTAGCACTGTCTCATTTATTTGAGAAACTGTATTCTGTCATTTAGTGTTCCTACTGACAGTATTTCTGTAGTACATAATTTCTAGAATAATTACTCTTTAAAAGGTTTTATTTTCTCTCTGAAAATATGTTTTGATACCTGTTTTGAAGGGTTTTCCCCCTGGTGCATAAAGTTGCACCTTTCATGATAGGTTGCCTTGGTCATTCAGTAGAACCTTCAGTAGTCATATCTTTGGTAGACTCTTGGGTACATATGGAAAAAACAGCTGAAAGAAATGCACATTTCTTTAGATTGAAGTCTTTTGTATTCAGACATGCAAAAATGATGAGTTTTCTAAGCTATATCTGTTGATAATATTTTAATATATAACAAGGCATTATTAAGAATGTAGTGCACTTCCTTTATTGGTTTTCAAGCTAGTTCAGAACTGAGAGTAATGAAAACAACTTGTTGCTGTTCGTGTTGTCTATGGTGTATACATACTGACTTCTCTTAAGAGATTCCATTTCCTTCCTGCATAGAGCTTCTTTGGAAAACCAAGGTTGTGCTTCCTCTTCACTTTTACCCAGAAAAAGAGGCACAGGCATACTTTGTAGGTTGAGACAACTCAGGGCAGGGAACCACGTTCCTATTTCTGCTGTGCTCTGATTTTCGGAGAAGTGGTGTGGATTCTCCTGTCAAACCCAACGTGACAACGAGGGCATTTTTGTGTTTGTTACTGCCCATGGTGGACTGAGCAGGCACTGGAGATGTGTCCATGTCCAAACTCCTCTGATATAGTAGTGTCTAAAGAGGAACTATGGACAGGAGTAACTTTCCGTAACTAATTTGTTTCCATTAAATGCTGCAGAGTGTAGAGGAAGAAGAACACCAATCTGTTGAACCCCATCAATGTACTTACAAAAAATCCCACCAGGGAAGTACTGGAAATCCCACCAGTACCACGTGCCTGTCCAAGGCCAGTGGTTTTTGTGAGCAATCTCAGCAGATGTGTGTTTGTGGTCCTTGGAGATGGGGAAAGAAAAGAGGGGAGAAACTAGGAAAAGCAAAAGGGGAAGAAATAAGGACACAGCATGACATTAGCTATTGTCCTTTAGAAGCTGGGAGATTCAGCTGAAATCCCACCTAAGTCCTTGAAGTGTCTTTTTGCCTGTGACCACAATACACGGCTGAGGTTTTCTGTGGTGAATTGCTGCTGACTACTTCGGTCCTTCACAGAATTAATCCTTAGATAAAATTAGAAGCTGGCACCATTTTTCAGCCAATGCTACTAAAAATATATTGCATTGATCCTCTATCTGTACTTTGGCATGCATGGGAGCAGAAAAAGAGTAGGAAGTTATTGAAACTGAGGCATAACAGGATGTTCGGAAGTTGGACTTCTTCTGTGGCGATCAGCTGTGCTTTTAAGGAGGTCTGGAACCAAAACTGGTTTGAAATAGGAGTTTTCTGTTGCTTGGTGTGTAAGAGCAGCTCCACAGACATAGTTTGTCCTTCAGAAATGGAAACTGTATGTACCTCAGTTATTGGAGAATTCTGTCAACTTTGTTCTGCATGTGTGTTTTCTTATGGTAAATTCTGAAAGTTGCAAACAGTTTCAATGTCTAGGGATGAAGAGCCAGTTTTCAGGCATTGTCAGCTTCATTTGATTTTGTGATGGAAGGGAGAAGACAGAAAAAATTATTAATTGAATCCTAATCTTCTGTTGCTTTACCGAGCATGCGCTTCATCTAATACAATTGCATAGCTCATCTAAAGGCTTGAAAATTGAAAGTCCTAGTGAGAAGGATGCTTTTATTGTTATTCCAACAGAAGTCATTTGCTACGTTTGAAGGGATGATAGCCATTGTTCATATTATTTAATTGAAACCTTATGAAGTAGCATCTGGGACCTGGATCATGACTAAAGGATTGCTGCAAAAGCAGCTGTTGGCCCTCCCCCCACTTGTGCCCAGTGGTGTTTGTTCCCCTCTGGCAGACTTTGGTAGACCCCCAGCATGGGAGCAGAATGATTTTGCTGAGCACTGTTCTTGAGATGCAGTGCAAAGACCAAAGAAAGGGTTCAAACAAGGGTTTGTGGTGCCCGACTTCGGGGCAGACAAAGTTCATTTGCACAGCCACAGTACCTGTTTTGTGGTTGCCAACAAGCAGCTGGTGAGGGAGAAAAGGAGGGTATAGAATAATGATCTGAACAGAGTCCATTGATAAACCATTTAATTGTAAGGCAGAAGACTTGTGGATCCATCTGTGGTAGTGGAAGATGTTTTTCCCACCTGTTTCTCTTTACTACCCTCTTACCATATTGGTTTGTTGGAAGAGCACTTGTGCAGGCCTGGTCCTGGGGTTTTCAGCAGAATTAGTGAAATTGCACTAGTAGCAGCACTTGAAACCTTAGCTGGACTGGTGTTATGGCTTGGACAGGTGAGGAAAAACTTGGAAAAACAGCTCTGAAGACAGACCAGTGAGGGCACTTCAGAGTACCTCCTGGATGAGCTGAATTCAGAACAGGCTTAAGATTGGTGCCAGGTGCAAGTTCGCACCAGTGGTGTGCTCATACGACTCTCATCAGGATACTCTGTTTTTATATTTATAGTACTTTATAGTAATTAAAGCACATTCCTGATTTTAAAGAAAAACTTAAGTTGTAAGTTTAAACAGTGTCCTTACATTATTTTGTTCCCATATACTTTTGTTTTGTGGGAAACAAAATCAGTGAGTACCAATTGATAAGTAATAAGCTAATGGAATTTGGTTTACCTACTAGGGTTATTTGTTTTTAGTGTTTCAGTTGGAGCGATCAAATAACAAGACAAAGGTAGAAAACATTTATTCAACCTTACTGTTACCTTTGTAACTATTAATGAGTTATTGAATACCACAGAAATAGCTATTGACTGAATTATTTGACTAAAACCAGTTAATTGAACTAACATTTTAAGTAAATGTTATTTATGTAGCCCTGATTCCTGGCTCTCTTCTGATGTCCCTGCTTCACTTTCTGCATTTTATATTTTTCTTTCCTAAAGGAGAATATAGCATATACCTTTGCATCATTTTCAGTTCCTTTCTTTTTTCACCTCCTATCTCCTTCCTTTTCTCCCCACTCTTCACCACCTCCACCCCTGCATCTTCTGTTTCTTCTTTCTTCTGCCATTTCTTGATTCTGTCTGTGTACTGAACTTCTCTTTTGAAATTCATCTTATCAGTCTCTCTCTCTGCCTCACATGACCATCACTCACCCACTCAAACCAGAGCATCTGTGCACAGTCTTAGAAACATTTCAGGTACTTAAAACCTAGAGAGTTACTGTATTGGCATGAATATAAGTCAGGAAAATAAAATACCCATGAAACATGTATTAGAATAACCCCTAATCTGACTTTCCCACCTGTTCTGCATCAGCTCTGCCTGCTCCCTGGCAGTGCATTGTCTGCTTGCCAGACCTGTGTATGTTCCAGTGTTATATAAAGCTCCCTGTTCTCTGGGACCTGCTCCAGCCCTGCTGCCTGTGCCACCCAGCCAGGACTGCCCCAGGTGCTCCAGCTGCCTGTGGCCGCCACACACCATCCCTGGGGCTCTGAAAGGGTAACACAGTCTGTCAATACTTGAAACACAGTCTTTAAAAACAAATGCTAGCTCTTTTTTTAAGGTAGTTTCTATAAAAATAAACAAATGTAACTATATTTTATTTAGGCTACTATGGTAAAAATACTGGCTTCAGATTAAACAATACAAAACAAGTATATTTTGCTCAGCATTGATTTATCAGGACTGTCTATCAAGTGGCTGGAAAAGGGACAGGTGTTAGAAGTCCTGCCATATTGTTCAAAGATTTGCTATTTTTTCCCCATTCAATGAGTAAATTGTGCCACTTCTCCAAACCAAGTTCCTGTTTCAGAAATTCCCTTTTTTCAGTTCCGTTTTGTAGAGGTCATAAAGGGTTTCTGATGCAAACTTCCTTAACTGATATTGTTCCCATAGCTTTTGATTTACAAAAGCTGTAAGTTGATTTCTCTGCAGAAACAGTGCCTTTGCTGCATCATGTAAGCTGCTTTTATGGCAGCTTTATTTTTTCATGCAAGTCATAAAATAAAAACCTAAATTACTTCGTGGCATTCGACTGGTTCCATAAGGCTTCTACTGCAAACTCATGGAGAAGTAGATCATTTCACTTCTCTGAATAGTTGTGTAACTGGAAGAGTAAAATTTTTTTCAGAATTAAAAGCCAATGAGTGGCTAGAAGTTTCTATCTATAAAACATGTGATTATTATTTAGAGTAAGTCAGTGCTGGTATATAAATAATTTTGTTTAGAAATGAAATGTTAGTTTAACTAAAGTGCAGAAACTTTCATTTGGCAAAATGATGTGATGCCATAGCAACAGATGACAATCACAAGCAGCTTCCGGGAGTTGCCTACATTCCTTATCCCTCACTCCAGTCTATCCATATCCGTGGTGCAAGAGATGAATTCTGAGGTCTGTTTTCTAACCTTCCTTGAAAGAAACACACTCCCCTTCTTGCAAAGTGTGAAGCTCCAGTTCTGGAGCTTGTGGAAGGAAATCAAAAGTACATCCATGTGTTGGACACGCTACTTCTTTACTGTTACTGGAAGAACAGTTTTGCCTCAAAATGAATTTCAGATTAGACTGACATGATATGAGAGTATATTTGTGGATTATATTTTAAATAATTTGCTGTATCTTTTCTTTTTTGATTTAACTATAGATGGATGTAGCCAGTGAGTTTTTAACAGTTTAAATGCTGTTTAAAAAATCTCTGATAACAGTAACTGTATTAAGCCAAATACAGCTGTCAAAACTGAAATACTCAGGTTGCAAATGCATGCATATAGACAGCTGGAGCAACCACAGCATGCTCATGTTTGTACTTCAATTCCAGCTTGAGACATAAGTCTAGGAAACAGGCTACCCATTTTTGTTTTAAATTTGTAGCCAACTGTTATTTTATTTGCCCAGTGTTGAGATTTTTTCTTCCAAACGGGCTTGTAGTCTTATATATATGTATATCTCTATATATATATCTATATATATCACCCTTTGTTTGTTGTACTTGGTATTGCAATATTGGAGAAAGAAGTACATGAAAAATGGTAGCAGCACACTTTTTGTCACACTCTATGCCTACATTGACTCTATCAATGGAAATTTGTTCCTGAGTTCTCACCTTTTTGCCATAGGTCTTGGGAGCAATTGTCGCAGCAATAAATTTGGATTTTCATTGTTGCTGCTAATTCTGATGTTGCTGGGTTTAGTGTTTGCTGACCTTGGTCCTGTTGAGTGGCTTCAGTTCTAACTCCAAAGAATGTGCTACATCCAACTTTTCTCCAAAACTATGAGAACAAAAAGCATATAACTCATTAATAATTTAAGAAAAAGTCTACTGGAACCATAAAATGTGAAACTTTTGTATGTTTTAACTTGTTAATTAAAGAAGAAATAATTGGAGTCTTAAAAGAATCAACTGCAATCTAATGTTACACACTTGTGCTGTGTTGTAGTCTTGTAATTTCCAGCACTATTTGCTGAATTCTTCGCATACTTTTCCTCTAATCAGTCTGTAATTACTATGTGGTATAATTAGATTAATACACTTTCATTTATTACAACTACACATTAGAGGAAAATTTTGTACTTCTGCCTTTCTATTTGTCCTGTATGAATGAGTACAGATTTCTGTGCTTGCGTTAAAGCAGCGTCAACCTACTGAGGTGAGGAACAATCAATTTAATGATGCGTGGAAGCTTTCATTCTCTTCTAAGTGTCTCTACTGTGGTTTTTTCCCTCTTTTTTCTTCTTAGATGTTGAGTGCCAATGGAGGGGGCCCTTCTACTTCATCCAAGGAGCAGATCCTCAGTTTGGACTGATGAAAGCTTGGACACATGGAGACACTAATAATGGAGATGATGAATGGGGAGAGGAAATCAAATTAGCGGAGCAAGCAGTGCAGGCCATTAACAAACTAAACCCTAAACCCAAGTTCTTTGTGCTGTGTGGAGACCTTGTCCATGGAATGCCAGGTAAGGCAATTAAAAGTGCCAAATTGAGGTAGTAACTCCATTTTTTATATTTCAGATTGGCAATAAGGCTGATTTACTTGACTTGACTTCAAAATAGTCTTTCATAAGTATCATTAGTATTAGTTCCTGTTTTGGGGGAAAAAAAGTGTGATTTGTAAAAGATTCTTGAGATTTTATTCTGATTTCTTCATCTGACTTCCTGTAGCATTCATCTTAAGGCTGTACTTTCATTAGTTAATTGCTTTCTTTTCAGTAGGAAATTTTCTTTGAAATAAAAGTCTTTCTCCTGAACAAATTGCTTTGAGATGACAAAGAGGGGCTCTAGTCATTGGGGAAAAATAATGCCAAGAAAATAGCAAAAAATACATATGGCTATGTATGAGTACCTAAAGTGAGTAAAGCTCAGAAAATTCTCTAGCTTTCTAGTGCTTAATAAATTCAAATATTTAAGTTTTTAAGTTGCTGAAGGTCAGCGAGTTCAAAGTTGAGCAGTTCTGTCCTGTGGCTGTGGTACTCTGAGCTCAGTGTGTTTCTGTGAACGCTGAGAGGAAGAACAGCAAACCATCCAGAAAGGCGGGTTACGAGAAAGAGAAGTACTTTTCTTGGAAGTGAAGTAAGTGGTGTTACCTGCTGACAAGTGGTCTGGAAAGCAGATCAAAGCACAGTGTCTGACATTTGTTAGCCCTGATAAGCAGCAGAGCTGCAGAGAGCCCTGGCTCTGTCACTGCCAGCACCACAATCCACCCAGGGCGCCTGCAAACATCCTGTGCCTTGTGCTCCGCTCTGCTTCACACTCCACCTGCACCTGAGGAGCTGCTTCCCAGCCCTTGCTCACACAGCAGGGGTTTGAGCACATTGGAGACCTTTCCCTAATTCCTTCAGTGTCCCACAATGTTAATTTTAAGACTTTAGCTGTCAAATTGATTGACAGTATTTGTAGGCTTTCTTTTGATCAGAACACAGTTTTACTGAAAGAGTGGGAAAGTGTAAAAACCAACAGATTTAAGCTTGATTGAATCTACTGTGTAACACCTCAGTAGCTTGATCATAAGGTGTGCCATGATGCTTATTGGCTTATGTGCTTCCATTAATTTTGGAATCATCTGTCCTTCCTATAGCATAGTTTTCATAAATATTTTGATTAGGACTTTTAATTTGTGTAGGTGTTCCAGATATTTTGGTTTCAGTATCCCTTGTAAGAGGAAGAAAATTCAGGACCAATAATGGGTGTTATACATCCTATTGAAAAGGATTTTTCACTCAAAAAGTTTAAATAATCCAGGAGGCTAAGTTGGTTTCATTTTACCTGGATATTTCTCAAATACTCATAAACCAGTGCAAACTTCTGAGTACTTTTGTCTCTTGGCTTGAAACAACATTATTCTAAGGGTTTTCTGTTGGTAGAGTTAAAGTGGGAACTAGAGAGCCAGCAATCCTCTGACTTCCATTGGGCATTGAATGGCTGGATACAATAAATCTTGTGTGTGGCACTTTTTGTATTTGGTTCGGGTTTTTTTTTCTAGCAGTGGTTCTCTGTAGTCATTATTGTCCCTTTTCCCAGTGTATGTCTCAGACTTGGTAATGTTTTAAATACAAACCTGTCAGGGCTTTGCAAAACATTAACATTATTCATTTTGGTAACAGACATGTGAAAGAAACTGAGTGGATTGTACTGGTGAGATCACCTGCATTGTGTGATGGATGTACTGTGCCTTGTATAAATATTTGAAGCTGCCTTGTGCAATTTCCAAGAAATTGAAAGAAAGAGCAGTTCATTACTCAGTAAACTTAAGGGTCTTTTCCAGGCTAAATGATTCTATGATTACCTCACTTGAGCCACCATATTTTAACTTCTCTAATAATTTCTTCTTGATTGAAATTACATTAATAGTTTTCAAGCCTGTGTTATCATGTAGTTATATAAAGTGGTTAAGGAAATGCACTATTAAAAGGAATTGTAGAATATTCAGCTGGAACAATTACTTACTTCATTATTGCCTTTGTGTTTATACAAATGGCTTGCTCTGCCGTGTGTTGATAAACACACAAGTACAATTTAACCATTAAGTTGTACATAAAAGTACAATTTTACAGCCCTTTTTCTTCCTGTCTAAACGGATGACAGAGATAACAGTGAATTGCTCTATGGTGCAGATACCTGTGGCTTAACAGTCCTGGACTAGCTGCCTAGAAGGACAGGGAGATTGTACAGCTTTTTAATCAATGCCTGTCAGCAAAAAGTGAGTGGGCAACACAGATCTTCCTCTCTTCTCTTAAAACGTTTTATCGTGGAGTAGCAAGGGTGAAGTTTTTGGTGGGCTGTTTTAAAACATGCACTGTAGCCATTTAGCTTAACCAGTGTTGAAGCCTTTTGCAGAGGAACTCCAAGAAATCTCAGAATTCCAGCAGCTAGAAGTGATGAACAGAATCCTGATCAGCTGGGAAGCAATCAGGCACAGCACTTGGAATCCATTACAGATGTCATTAGAGCAACGAAGTAATCATATCTTGGTATTTAGCTGCTGATTAAAAGTAGTTTGTACTCTGAATATTATTTCCAGAAGTTTTTCTTGATTACATAATCAAGAATAGGATATCTATTCTTGGTAACACTAATATTGTGGTACAATCACATCAGGAATTTTAAGCAATACCTTATAGTGCGACTGTGTCACTGAATATCATTTCTATGAACTAGATGCTTACACCTGGATACACCATGATAATGAAGGACTTCCTTCTGAGGGCTTTTGTGTGCATTAAGTATAATATAATTTAGTGTGACAAAAATGGTAATCTGTAAAATATTGTTGATCAGATAATGTGTTTATTTCACTGCATTTTTTTAAAACTCTGGAAATCTATTTTTAAAAGTGTTACTTTTCTCATATCACGTTGGAACCTTCTGCTTTGCTTTATGAAAACTTCCCATATTGTTCCATGACTAATACACTCTGAGCCCAACAGTCCAGTTCAAGTCCAACAGCCAGTTCCTCACCCATCTTGTTCTCCACTGGTCCAGACTGCAACATCCCAGCTCCTCAGCCCTTTGATGATTATAGAGCAGTGCCTCACAGTGACATCAGCCAGCGCTCTCAGTACTCTTGGATTCATCCTGTCAGTCCCATGGGATGGCTTGGCTTGAAACTTTCCAGGAGATACTCGCTCTGTCACTGGTGTTTCCTCTGCTCCTTGAGCTCTGGGAGAACGTTTCAGTGCGGGGAGGCAAAGGAAGCTCTGAGTACCTGTCACTTGTCACTGCCTCACGCAGCAGCAGGCTGTATTTTCTTTATTATTTTATTGCTAACGTAGCAGTAGAAGCTTTTTCTGCCTTGTGCTAGTTTCAGCCCTCAGAGCGCTTTTCCTGACAGCAGCCCTGCATACCCAGGTACTTTTTCAGTATTCTTCCTTTCAAGTTTGTCTTTGGTTCCAACTCCCTTTTATGTCCTTTTTTCATTGGTTCTCAGGCATGAGTTCCTCATTTAGCCAGATCGTTCTCCTTATAGCCTATATTTTTCTCTCTTCCCCTGCCTTCCCAGAGTATCCAGAAGGACCATTCTTGTGTTAGGAGGAGCTTGTCCTTTAAGACTTGTCTCAACCCTCTCAAACTCGTGCCTTTCAGAACAGCCTCACACACAGGATCATGTAGCTGATCCCTGAATAAGCCAGTCTGCTGTCCTGAGACCCCAGATGTGCTCTCTGCCTTTCCTGCTCCTCTTGGGATCTTGAACTCCACCTTGGAGGCTGCTACAGCCAAGGCTGCAATGATTAACACGTCCCTCAGCACTCCTGTGTTTGTGAGTAGCAGGACCAGGAGAGCAGGCCCTGGTTGGTCTGTGTCAAGGGATTGTTGCAGACTGACTCCTGGGTTCCAGATCTCCTGGATTGCTGACAGCAGATGTCAGGGAGGTTAGTATCCCATAAGAGCCAGGGTGATCTGGAGACCTTTTCAAGTTGCTCATAGGGGAGTTAATCCATTCTTTTGCCCTTTTTGGGTGGTCTGTAGCAAAATAGTGGCTGAGCTCTTCCCTGATCCTAACTCAGGTTCAATGAGGCTGGTGTCTGTTCCATAGAATAGTGCCCTCCAAACATTGGGCAAACTCCCCCACCTTCTCTCTTGCCTGTCCTTCCTGTTCCAGTTTAACATGAACATTGTGCTTCCTTCTCCATCCCATACCTGGAGTGTAGATTGGTGTCCAGGAAACAGCGTCAGCATTTCAGCACCTTTTGTTGCAGCAGCAGAGAATTCAGCTGTTGGCAGCCAAGGTCACCCTGCTGAAGCCACTAAGAAACACTGACTGTGAAGCTGAGAATCCAGCAGCTATTTTTAAGTGGCCGAATTCCTTCAGAGGAAGTTGTTTAACTGCATTTTTTTAATGACACTACTGCTAGTACTGATAGTTCTAGCCAGGAAAGTTATTTATGTGGTGTATTTAGACCAGGTGTTTAATTATGTTTCATTAATTGTTCTGGGTGCTCAGTAAAAACAAGTAAGACAGCAAGTCTCTTGCAAACTTACTTAGCTCTGACTGTAATAAAATGTAACTGTTTAGAGACTAAATGAAACGAGACTTGTCTAATAATGTGTATAATCACAAAAAAACCTGATAGAACTTGATTAAGCTTGATCTGTTAGCAGTGTGCGAATGGATCAGTGAGCAAGTAATGTTTATGCTTGCAGTTTTAAATTCATTTGTGTGTATATGTTAATTACAAGAAATCAAAATCACTGGAATTTACTATTCTGGTACTTGAAATACACTGTGAACACTTGTACTAATTCTTTTAGTTAATGTGAAGGTATAATAATCCCTAATGTACACATTCCCTACCCGGGTCATGCAGTGCTCTATGAGCTCACATCAGCCTTTTCTGTCAATTAAGCCCAAGTAGTGATATTTCTCTATTTTTTTTTCTACCTTTGTTTTATATTATTAAATTGTTTAACAAGGGTTTTGAAATCATTATTTATAACATGTTTCAGCATTTGTGCTTTTATAAATGTATCTTTTCTAAATGGAACAAGCTAAAACATCTGATTGTTTCAATCAGCTTTACAGAGCTGCAGTCATATTTAATAATGTTTTCTTACTGCTCCTTCATGTGCTTGCTGTCTGTGTCTCTCACTCTCTTTGGGCCATACTTGGATTGTTAAGATATTCCAGGATTGTGTCTGTTGCATATTTTCATGTTTTTACGGTGCCATCTAATGTGTGTTTCAGGCTGTGAGCCCAGGCATGTGTTGTTACTGTGAATAGTTTAAACAGGAGGTGACAGAAAAGGCCCTGACAATAGAACAGCTGAAAACAGAGGTGTCCAGACTATACACAGCTCATTGCTGGTGTGTTCGTGGTCATTGAGGCACTGCAGCCTTGAGAGCTGCCAGAAGATTACTTTGTGTAATGGGGGAAAAAAGCAGCCAGGCAGCCAGGCAAGGCCCCAGAGCTGCAGCAGCTTGGAGTGGTGAGAGGTACAGACTTAACTTTGACGTCTGGCATCCTGTAAAAAGCACAGTCATGAATTTGGGAAAGAATTGTCACTGACAGAATCACTGTGAGACTGCAGGAGATGCAAGTGCTTTCCCTGCCCCAGTGTCCTTCCTCTTTCTCCCTCCCTGCTTTCTCTGCTTCAAGCACGGAGGGCCTCTGCCCGCAGCCGGGGTGGGATGTGTGGCTCTGCTGCTGCTGCTTCCAGGGGCCCCAGCTCTTCTGGGACATTCTCCGGTGCCAGCCAGCTCCCCCTGCCTGCGTGCTGTGCTCTGTGTGTCTGTGTGTATCTGTGTGTGTGTGCATCACTGGGTTGCGTTTTCCCCCACGGATTCGTACGTTCCGCTAACGCTCTTAACTCCTCCATAAAGCCTCAATAAGGCACATCAGCTCAGTTCAGCTAATTACAATTTTGGGCAACAGTATGTTCTTTATGTGAAAAGCAAAACTGCTGGCTGCATGTCTCCTCAAAATTATATACCCTATCCTGTCTCTCATGCAGTATTTCTTCATACAATAAAACAGGCAACGATGTGCAGCAAGGTTTTTAAAAGCAGGTGCCAAATGCTGGGATTCTGAGTTCATATTTAGACAGCAATTAAGTGACAGGTTTTCAAATCAGTACTTCTCCATTTGACTCCTGCTTGATAATTTGATGATCGGAATACGAGATGAGATGGGCATACTGGCTCTTATACAATTAGTCCGTCTTATGAGCTGTGACACGTCCGCAGAGGAGAGTGAAGTTATTTACGTTCAGAATAGACAAGCTGCAGAGCTAAGGAACATCAGAGCTGATGGTTCTGGTGGCCAGGCAGCCGTATGGCTTCGTTTCTGTTTATAATCACTGTAGCATTTGAAGCCATCCTCTCTCCTGGGAGAATCACTAACTGGATTGTCTTGAGCTTCTTACTCATGCCCAAATTTGATGTGCAACTGCCACGGTCCAAAATATTTGTCTCTTGTTTCTGTTAAATATGGAGTGCCTTAACGTGACTCCCTCCAAAAGTGTAGTTTTTATAGACACTAAATCTTAAGGCATAGGCTGCAGTGTATAATTGCAAACACCTTACAGGGTAACTCTAAAAAAAGTCTTTAATTTGCCTAATTTTCTAAATTGGGGAAAGCACACACCATAGCAAGTGTTCCTAGTCAAAGAATTATTGTTTAAAATCTGTTTGTGAATGTTCTGAATTCTCTTACTTAAAAAACCATCTTGGGCTGGCCAGGAAAGGTCAGTGAATACTTGGTTTGTATAAGAGCTGAAGTTGGTACCTCGCAAGAAGTCCTACCAGTCTTATGGTCCGGGATCCACTAAAAAGGAACGTCGAGGAAATGTCCAGTTTTACTGCACTTGATAAGTCCACAGTCATTTGCCCGTGTGTGTTCTTCCTTGTTAGGAGATATTGCCCAGCCCTTGGCTGTGCAGAGTTGTCATTTGCAGCTGCCTTGCAGCCAGCTGAGCGCTGTCCCTGGCGAGGCAGGCGCTGCACTCGTGCTTTGGCGTGGTCACACTGCAGGGACCGAGGTGTTGGGAGCTGGAGATCTGCTGCTGGTGGGCTTTGCACACAGCATGAGATGGGAATGTAATGCTGAGATCTGCATGCAAATGCACAAGCTGCCATTTATACATTTGTGAACTGAATAAATTACAGAGAAATGTCAGGTCCAATTCAAGTTCTTAATGCTATATACAGTGATCTGGTAAGACATTCCATAAAGGAAAAAATCTGTGAACTGCATTTAATACTGCTTTTAAACTACCATTAAATAACCAATTTTGCTAATACAAAGGATCATTAACTTTAAAAAAAAAAATTGACCAGATAAAATTAAGCTGTTCTCCTAGTCCTTGAGTGAGGCATGTATATAAGGAGGTATTTTGTAAAGTTTTAATTTTAACTAAAAATATATTAATTCTTAGAAAATTCCCTTTCAAATCTAGAAGGCGAAAGCATGAATGCTGCTGTTTGATTTGTCCATGTAACAGGCATATGAGCAGGTTAAAAAACAGTATCTTAAAATATGGTCGCAGCTTTAAAAGTGGCTGTAAGCATTTCACCTTTACTATATTTGCTTTTTTTGCCATTTGAACTGGCTGCTTGGTTGACTAACAAAAGCAAGTTTGTGTATTTTTTTAACTCCCAGCAGTGTGGCACAGCTGGGGAGGAGGCAGCTGTATTCCAGTGTCACTTGCAGTTTCAGCAAAATTTTCAGCTAAATCCCAATTCCTGAATCTTTGTCAGTGGAGATTTGTAATAGAGCATGAAGTAGAAAAGACACAGATAGACTTTTTAGGTGCAAGGCAGAAGCAGAGGCTTTAAAATATTTATACTGAATCAGGGTATAGGTAAAAGTTTCATTTGTTTGACTGCAAGATAACATTTCTATTAATATGTCACTGCCTGATCAATACGGCAGTGTTTAGGTGTGACCTAATTTCCTGACAATAAAATAGCTTAATCTAAATAAACTCACTACATCCATTTCTTCTGCTATTGTAACCTAGCTCTGATATGCTTAGTAGGATGGAATCCAAACCAAAATGATTCTTGGCTATTTTCTCCTCCAAACTCTTAAGCCAATGTTAATTAATAATGTCTAAGAATTCAGGTAAGTGGCACATTTTATGTTAAACATCTAATAATAACTGTTTAAAGAAATGTCACTGTGGTTGCATAAACATTTTGTAGTAATTATCTGATTCTAGTAAAACCTAATGGAGCGTTCAAAGCCTCAAACAGCTTACTGTGAAATTAAATTTGCTCTAATCGGCCCAGAGTAGGGAAGCATCAGAGACCTCCGTGCACGTCCACAGGCTCATATTGCAGAGAAACCACTGGGCTGTCAGAAGCAAATGTTTCATCTTCAGCAGATATATATTTATTTGTATTTCAGACCATGTTCTCTAGTCTAGTCTACAGTTGAACTTAGAAATCTGATTGGCAGATCGCTATCTCTAGATATTAAAATCTTGGGGATATAATTAGTTCTACAGTTTTCTCAGAACTTCTGTTTCTATACTGTATCTATATATATTTCTATACTATACAAGTACTAGAATCAGTACTAAAAATCTAGTACAAGTACTAGATCTTTGTATGAAGTTTTTTTAATCAAGTTTAGTTTTGCACTGCAGCATTGAGGGTTTTTTTCCTGTTTGTGATGATTTCATCAGAAGCACAGACCCAAAGGCAATGATGGCCTGTGCTTGCTGTGACAGCTCTGTGTTGCTGGGAGATGAGTAAGGATAAGAGCAGAGTTGAGCTTAAGTGAAGGATAATACTTATTTTCACAGCAGAACATGGAGCAGTAAATGCCATGAATTAGGTTGTTAAGTGGGCACCTGTGTAGCTGGCACTCAGAAAAATGTCAGCATTTGCAGTCATTATATTTAAAGTCGTGCACTGAAACCAGGAGCATTTGATCCCCTAATAGGCTTCCTTGTTCAGTTTGGGATTTTGTCATTGCTTTAATGTAATAATTGTTCATTATTAGCTTAAACTAGAGTTAAAATTTCTTCTTGTTTTAATGCCCAAAGTAATAAATTTAATCTGTGTTTTCATGCAAGGAGATTTTCGTGTGATCACTTTTTGAGTCTCAGAACAGATTATTACTTGTTTCGAATGTACTGAAAAAGTCGCTTACAGCTGTAGACAAATGAGTATTCCAGGTTGTGCTTTTCACTGGAACTAATGAAATGAGGTTCTTTGTAAGTTAGACTGAGTAGTCAGTCAGTTTGTTCAGGAGTGAATATAGTCATATTTACATTATTTGTAACTGCATAATTTTTTGTTCATCATAAAATTGTCTTCAGGCTATTTGAAGATTAGAAATATATATGTCTAAAGAAGAGAGAGGAGACATTTTTGCTATTAGAGTACAGACTAAAGTAAAAAACCTATTTCAGAACATGACCATAATGGGTTTATTAAAATGAATCAGCTTATTCTTGCATGTAATAATTTGGAATGACGCAGTGTGTTGCATTAGTTCATTACAGCAGACACCAGAGGGGAAGCTTTTAAGTTTGAACCAAGAAACAATAAAGAGCACCAGTAAGACTGAACCTGGTGGCCAGAGAGGTCTTTCCTTTCTATGCAGTGCCCTGTCTGTTACCATGTTTTAGCATCCTAGGACAAAAAGAATGTGGAGACTGTAGTGTTTCATGCTGCTCATGGCCCGTGAGAGAATCAGTGCAATTATGGGATGATCAATTGTAAACAGAGGAGTAGAGGGAAGAGTTTGGCCCTGGCAGTCAGGAGTCACCCATATTGATGAGATGGAGAAGGGCAGGAAAGAAGAGGGGCAGCACAGTGAGGAACAGTGTCAGAGCTCTGGGGTGGGGAAGCTCCGTCTGTGCTCTGAAGGGATGCTGGGGGTTGGTATTTTGAGATGTGCAAGATCAGAGCTCAGATTTATGTTGGTGTTAGTGCACAGCAATCAGATGCAATTGAAGTGTGGTGTTGATGATACCACTGGGTTTGGACCTGTGGTGTCTTCCAAGTGACAGGACACCACTGGGGCTGCCCCTGGGGAGGGGTCAGCCAACAGGGACAATACAGGATCTTGCTTGTAGCCCTGTTAATCTGGAGCTAACAGCCAGGTATCCAAGACCAGCAGAGGTGAAAGGCAGTCCTGGTCTGACAGGAGGAGGCCTCAGAGATGGGGGTAGCAGTTACATTTCCTCCAGGGCAGCTAAAGAAAAGAGCATGTTTGAGTATAGCCTTGGACCCCTCTCTTCCCTAGAAATTTAGGGAATAGTGCTGGGGGAGGTCCTCTAAATGGCGTGCAGAAGGAGTAGGGCAACTGCAGATGGTCATGAAAAACACAAAACAGGAGAAATGTCTCAAGAACAGGAAGTACTCAAAATAATTAGACTCTTTGATTTAAGCAATTGTGAGGCACTGTAAGGCCCAGGAAAATACACAAATCTGTCTGTTGTTGGTTTTTAACAGTCATGTGATTGCTTTCAGCAATAATTGAAAATTATTATCTGTCTTTTGATGTCAGAGTACTTCTCCTGATATCATCATAAATTACAGAAGGATGGGCCTTTTCTAAATCTTGTTTTCATCGTTGGTGTTTTGACATTTTCTATTTTGCTTTTATCAAATGTAGGTACTATTTCTATTTGATTTTTTGTATAGTATTTTTGTCTGCAATCTAGCTCTTGTTCTTTGATAGTCAGTCTCTTGGGTTAAATGTTAAACAGATTGCAGTTGTCATATCAGGGCCTTTCAAGAGTGTTGCTGGCATAAAACTTAATGTTTCTCTTTTTCTTCTTCAAACTGAAAATTTGTGCTTTCCGTTAAAAAACTGTGTTTGCAGCTCCTCTAAGTTTGGGACACTTAAGATACATTAAAATACTGAGACCAAGTAATGAGAAATCCAGGAAATGATTGTGCCACATTTTTGTATTGCCAAATTGGCTGAAGTTGTCTGGGCTAAAGGCTTCTCCTGCCTTGGGGGGAGTACTTAGACTTCTCCTAACACCAAACCAGGAGTGCCTGGGGGCACCACCTCATAATGCCATCATAACCTCCCCTTTTCCCCCTCCTGCTTCATATCAGTAGAAAAATTGGTGCTATTGTTAATTTATTGATAATTTTTCGTTTGGAATACTACTGGAGGAAAAGTTGCAGTGTTGGTGGAGGTTACTGTATGGGAAGGATTGTGTTATACAAAAATTGCCATCAGCATTGCAGAGATACAGTTTGGGGGGGAAATCATGCTTTTAAGTTGTTTTTCATGGCTGGTGCCTTAGAAAAACTAAACCCAACCTGTTCTTAGACAGGTGCACCCTTCTGTGGAATGCCGGAGGAAACGGTGACTGAGGATTAGTAGCTAAAGGATTATTTCTTTGGCACAATAATCTGTGAATTCTGCTGACTGAAGCCAGCTTCAGCAAAAATGCTGTAAAATACGGTCTTGAAATCTTCTCTTCCAGCATGTGAAGAAGGCTGATTGTGTTGGTTCCTTTAAGCAGTGCAGGACAGAACACTGGAGGTGTTGAGGCAAACAGTGATACACAACAGAAAGCTGCCATGCAACAGGCAGGGTGACATTGCACCTTCATGCTCCTGTTCACATCACTCAGCTTTCAAAAATGATAGCCTGGGAAGCTGTGGGAAATTGCACACGACTGCACCAGCAACAGTTCTCACTTCCATGTTTTTCATAAAAGCCAAGCTGCCCTTTATGGGCTATTAATTTGTGAAGTCATTTATCTCAGGGCAAGACTTTATTTACACAACCTAACATAAAGACAGAAAATTGTGGCCCAGGATTAAAAAATGTCACTGCACAGGATGCCAGGATAAACATCACAGAAATTTATTTCAGTTGCATCTACCCTGGCAATTCACAAATAGTCTTTTTGCACTGCCTTTTGGCGCTGTATTATTTCCCTGTTCACCTGCAACAAAGCTCCCTCTAAGCCAAAGAAATACATGTCATCAAATAGAAATGTTCTTCATAATAATTGGAATAATTAAATATTATAGCTTTCTGCCTGAGAGAGATTAAAAGGATATTTTTTATGCTGTGGCAATGACCACTCTAATTTTCAAGCAGCTTCCTTCTTTACCACTGTCGTTATCTTCTTTAGGGGTTACTTAGCTCAGATGTAAAGCCAGGGGGAGGTGCCTCAGGAGGGCTGCTTGTGGCACATATGGTGTGCAGCTCAGGGTCAGTGGTACATCCGAGCCCTTCCTCTCCAGCACTGCACCAAGGGGTCCTGACACATTCCTCTTTATCTCACCTTTATCTCCATGGGATTCTCTTCTTTTGAAGTTGTTTTGACCTTCTGCCAAGAAAAGGTCAAGCCAAGATGCAGTTGTTCTAAACCAGTCTCTCCTTCGTGTGATTTCCTAGGCTCTTGGGCAGAGACCTTGTTTTCCATTTTGAGCAATCTGTTTTCTGTAATAAACACTGAATATGTTTCTCTGTTGTTATAGAAATAATATTTCATTAAATGAGGGAATCAGTGCCCTGCTGTCGACAAATCTAATCTAAGTGTTAGTCTCTAGAGCTTGAATTTCACCGCTGGGAAGAGGTATACATAATTCTGCAAATTATTTCTGTAACTTTTGCATAAATGTCTTTATACTCTGCAACTGTTAGCTAAATTTCCCAAAGTGATAGCATGGAGTTTAACATGGTGTAATGTGTTTACATAGATCTGAACAGAGCCTTCCCCCCTCGCATTTCCCTGCCCTCCTCCCCCATACACTTTCATATTTAGAGCTTGAAATTTCCAACTCTTTCCATAGGAAAATAGGGAATGGCAGGAAGAGCAGCACTCTCAGCCAGATTTCTTACCCCATGGACAGCAGTGTGTCAGGTTTATTTGAATTTTTGGTTTTATTTTTTAAAATTCAGCTTCTCCGAGTAATAGAGATGTTATTTGCCCTGGTTTTTTCTGGGTTTAACAAGAAGAACAGCCTAAATTGACCGTTACTTTTTAAACTCCCCTGGGTATCGAATGCCCAGTATTTGTCAAGTTACTCAAAGATTTTCCTACAATAACTTTCTACTCTCTGCAGCAGTTAAACCCAAGAGAGTTGTGGATTTTGACTTTATGCGCCTCATATCAATATCTTTACATTTAGCCATAATGTAGACCTCATATGTCATTTTTCTCAGTATTTTTCTAAAGCTGTAGAATTCTAGTAACAGCACTAAGGTGGTACTAAAGCTGGTATCTGTAGGGTATGTAAAACAAAATACTTGTTAGGGTCAGTGTTTGTCAACATATTAATCATAAGTATTTTGAAGAAATGGTAAAAACCCCTTTTATCTCATAGTTGCAATACAGGAAGCCCTTTATGCATTTCTGTGTATAAGGTATGTGTGTAGTTAGGGAAGTGGAACACAGTTTAGGAGGACACGATGATTGATTGGCATAGACCTGTGTGCAAGGGTATGTTAGAAACCTGAATTCAGAGTTCTTGTAAAAATCCTGTTACAGCTTCTTGTTTAAAAAATTGAGTTATTATTTGTGAAATGGGCCCATGCTAGATCTGTGTTATGTATTGCAGGACAAAAACGATTTATACGTGTTCATTTAGTTCATTAATAATCATATCAATGGCCTCTAGTGAAAGATGAGTCTTTAGAAAACCTAGGAAAACCTCTGTCATCATTAGAAGAAAATAACTTCCCTTCTAAAACTTCCTTTCTAATTTTTTTCAGTGATTGTAAATAAATCTGTCAATAAGATAAATCTTCCTAGGCAGGGACAAATTCCTGACATCTGAAGAGTACCTGTATGGATATGCATATTAATATAAAGGCAGAGATGCAGAGAAAATGAGCAAAGTACACAATTTCCTTTTTTTGAAATTAACGGCATGCTTATTATTAAGAGAGACTCATCATACAAATAAGTCACCACAAGACACAGATTAAATTTTTGCTGTTGAAATAGTTCTTGTAATGAAAAAAAACCCCTCAAACCTAACAACCCTTAACTTTGTTGCACAGCCATAAAATATAAGCCAGAAGTTGATCTGGTTTTTACCCTTGTGCTGTTACACCATCCAAGGCTGCTGCATTTTTTCACCACATCATCAGTCTATAGATGAAAAGAATCAGCTGAAGCTCTTGGTGCAAAGCAGTGACCATGGCATCACCCACTGCTGTGCTCTCTGCTGGCTCCTGTCCAGAGCTTGCCTTCAGGCCAGCTCCTGAAAATGGCTGAGGCCTTGGTAAGGGAGGGACAGGGCTGTGGGATGTACAGGGATAAACTGAAGATGTTTTCATGATCACATATATTACAGAATATCTTCTTATATGCACCATAAACAAAAGCTAACAATGAAGGTGGGAAAAGAAAGTATAAACACTCAAATGTTTTGTGTTTTTTTTTTTCTTTAGGAAGCCGATGGAAAAAAAACCAAGAGCAAGATTTAAAGGATGTTCTGAAAAACACTGACCAGGACATACCACTGGTGTTCGTCAGTGGGAATCATGATATTGGCAATACTCCAACGAGAGAAACAATAGATGATTATTGCAAGAACTGGGGAGATGACTACTTCAGCTTTTGGGTTGGAGGTGTTTTCTTTCTTGTGCTGAATTCTCAGCTATACTTTGATTCTTCCAAGTGTCCTGAGTTAAGGCAGGCCCAGGATGCCTGGCTCGATGAGCAGCTGGCTGTTGCTGCAAACCAGAAATGCAAGCATGTAATTGTATTTCAGCACATCCCTCTGTTTCTGAGCAAACCTGATGAAGACCACGATTATTTCAACTTGGATAAATCGGTTCGTCGGGAGATAATGGAAAAGTTTCATAAAGCAGGTATTTGCTCAAACTTTCCTACTCTTAAATTTTTGTTTCAGGTTGTTAATGGCTCAGCTGCCAGATAAAATACATTTAACTGAAATGGTACTGTTTTCAAGGAATTTTGAATACAGTTTATAAGCCTCATTGTTTCCCGTAGATCAAAATTATCAACTGAATCGTCACCTGCGAAAAGTACCAAACAAAATCTAAAACTTTGAGGGAAGAGTAAAAAGCTAAGCATGAAAAGTTCCTTAACATAAATAGCAAGGGTTCCATTTTGCAAGTACTGACAGATACAAGACCTGAGTTTATCCTGCCTACAGAGTGGAAGATCAGGTATTGCCATAGGAGAAAAATACAGAATTTATGTTTTACATAAAACATGGAAACAGAATTCACAATTACCTTGGAGGTTGCTTTCTCCCACACTGAGCCAATTTTAAACCAAGAGTGTAATGCACCCCAGATTTATTCAGTGTTAAAACAAGTCTTGCTCTGCTAAAATCAGTCCTTTGCACATCCGTGTCTAATAGGGGCCATGTCTGGGATGAAGGGCAGGTGGAGCATGTGCTAAATGAGTAATTGTACCAAATTCCTCAGCTTTGTGTGATGCCACTTGAGCGCCATGGAGACAGACACAGTACACAGCAACTCCTCCATGCTGTTCCCATTGTTTTCTGGTAATTGCCTTCATGTTCCTGGAGTGTGCCAGTCCCTCAAAATTTCCTGCCATCCTGCCATCGCTGCATCAGAATATCATTTTCTCTGTATCTCTAAGAGAGCACATTATTTGGATTACTGAACAATGCAAATTTTTTATGATCTTGTTCCTAATTTACCATATAATTGTTAAGCCTGGCCTCATCCAACACAGCCTAATTTCCAAGCTCTCAATCTCCTACTGTTTCCAATCAGTGGGGCCAAAATTCACAGCTATCTGAGGGCTCTCCAGGGCACTGATATATTTCCAGATTCAAGATTTACAAGTGGGGTTTTTTCCCCATAAGGAGACATGCTGAGAATATCTCATATCTTTTTGCATTTTGTGTTAGTGTTAATGTCGTGGGAGGTGTTGCTCTTAGAGAGCTGGGCAGCTGTGACTGCCTGTGTACCATGGACTGCAGCACATCCTAGTTCATGGGCATATCCCAGGAAATTGGCATTAATGTGGGAACCAAAGCAGTTCTGTTCTAGGATTTTCTGTCACCCAGTTGGTTTACTAACATTTGACAACACTCAGTACTGGGAATATAATTAATCAAGAGGTAAAGAAATTATGCAAAACATTATCATTGTAACTGTTACATTGTCGTGTTTCTTAGAAGGGCGTCCAGAGGCTTAACCGAAAGTTGGGAAAGCTCCAACGATGGGGGAAGGGAACAGAGTGGGAAGTGAGCAACACAACTCTAGGGGAGAAGTTCCCAAACTCCCTTCTGTGCCACCTTTCTGTTCCCTCCATCGTTTCTCCTTGTGTCCCTCACTCCCATCTCTAATAAGTTGTTTGGTTCCTTAATAGGTCTGTTTAAACACTGATCTTTGGCATGCTCATTACTATACACTGAGTCAATAGGTAACATTCACAAGCCAATAATCAAACATTTTGCTAATGAAATGAATACAGAGAACAGGCAGCTCAGTAACTCAGACTGCTGAGAAAAATGAGCTGAATCAAAAGTTGGCTCAGAGTTTCCTTAGTAACAAGTGCATTCTGTTTCCATTTTATTATTCCGTTGAAGAGCAGCCTTTGTGAGACCACAGAGGTCTCAGCAGGTTGCAGAGAGGCTGTTGGCATGGTGGGGTAGAAGCACAGGGATGCAAGGACACCACTTGCTTTCTGAACCCCTGCTTTGCCAAAGAATAACGAATTTTAGCACATCATTAGACATGAAATTGTTTTTCCCCCAGTTCACTTCATACATTCTTGGAGGATTAAAACACAGAATATTGCTAATGAAATCCCAATCTACTTTGCTTTTTTTTTAATTTAGAAATTTGGTATAACTATTTATTCTGGAAAAAGAAAGTCAGTCTGCCTTTTTAGGAGACCACCAGGCTGCCACTGTTCTTCTTCCCCCAGCCTGTCAGCAGTCCTTCCTTCCTTCCTTCTGCCTCTTGCTGTTTCAGTGTTTGTAACCACACCAAAGGTTTGTTGTGTCATTACATCAGTGCCATGCATGGTTTAGGGGTTGCTGTGTTTGGCATTATTAGATGGGCGTCGTATTTCAGTTATGATCAAACCTGGAATTATCCCAGTTCTCATGTTTATACTTTTTCTAGAAGTGTCAAACATGGAGCCGTAACTCAGCTGTTTAGAGAGGGACAGAAAAGGAAGGACAATCTAGTAATTCAGGTCTTCCCAAGAACAAAGAAATTCATATGGATATGTGTAGGAAATAATCAGATACTTAAAGTATGGTCATATTGCACAGGTGCTTTAAAGTGAGGTATGCAACTTCAGAACATCCTTGTTTTCATTCCAAAGCCCAGATCTTCTGTAGTTATTCTCTTGTAGTCACTCCCATGTTACATAATGGTTTTGGTGTAAGTATCTGCTCATTACAAGCAGAGATAAAAGACTAGCTGTAGAGGCTACATCTGGTATGAAGTACTGAATTACATTTCTCACATTAGAAGTGTCCTTAACAGTTGGGCTAATTAAAGATAAAATCATGTCCTTATGATAAATATTTATAATTGAAAATCTGGCACTTGTAGATATGTATTACTACTGTGCAAAGTTAAACCATACTTGTAAGCTGCATGTCTAAGAAATCCAGCTAGACCTTTTTATTTTTAAATCTATTATAACAGCTATTGTCCTTGAAAATGGGGTTTCGGTCACAGAGAAAACCAGATCAGTTGAGAACAGAGTTTAGCATTTAAGTAGAGATACCTTTCTGAAGGTATATTGGTATAACTTCTGCAAGTTTAGCCTAAGTTGTCAAAGCTGTGTCTCTCCTATATGCAGAAGTTAAGTACAGAATAAACCCGTGTGCAAGAACTGCAAAAGAGCTGCCCTGACGTTCTCATCTGTGAGATCTGCTGGAGTCACTCGACTCTGCTGCATGAAATGCATATTCAGCTTTTAAGGATTTTACAGTGCTGATATAAATAGGTTTCCTCATAGCATTGTAGGGAAAATAAAGAAGTAGTAATGGTCTAGCCAAAAATCTGGTCTGCAAGTCATGTGTCTGATAAACATAAGCAGCAAATTAGTTTTCAAATTAAGCACTTTATGTAATAGAAGACCTACTTTTTCTTCCATATCTCATTCCAGTAAAATTTTCTTAGGATGTTAAATATGTTTTTTCTGTGACCTGAAAAGTATGGATATTTTTGGTGAGCTATAAACAATCTTCTAAAGACTTTTTGTCCTGAGAACCATCACTGACACACTGAGCATTACTTAGATTACTTAACACAATATAGTAATAAACTTTTCTTAATGGCACAAATAAACTAAAGCATTTAAGCAAATGTGTGAACTTGTTTAAGAGCTCTGTTGAATAAAACCTAAATTAATAGTTGATTTTTCACCAACAGAGTTGAAAAAAGACCTTGTTTCAGAGTTGGATGAAGAATATAGGTGGTTTATGTAGCTGAGAGATTTTGCATCTTAGAGAAAATAACTAGATCAGAGATAGAAATATACAGAAGGAAATTCCCTTCAGTCTTCAGCTTCTTTTAATTAAAAGTTTTAAATTCATCCAAGTGTCTTCAAAGCAATTTTTCAGATGTGGTTAAAAGTACTTAATATGTACATGGGGCAAAAATAACAACCCAACTTCATTAAATGGTGTATTTTTTCATTATATTTGTGACTGGATGTGCTGTAACTTCTAACACCTTTACTCATTAAAAGAGTGTGATATCTACATTCTCCTCTTAGAAATGTTGTGACAGGAGAGTAGTGTTAAAGGAAGAAGAAGCTTTCAGAACATCCACAGCTGAGATATATTTGAGCACAAAATTAAAGCATGGAGTGTTGAAAGCTGTTGTTTCTAAAATTTACCAGACAACATATGCTATGTTTCATTATTTTCTTTGTTGTGTAATCAGAGTTGACAGGGGAGTAATATTTTCATCTTCCTGCCATTGAGACCTTGATTTTGGCAAAGCCCATACATTGAGTGAGTAATCTCAGTGCTTATGTGTCAGTATTTAAGATAATTTAAATACTCTTAACTTCAGTGATTTAGATCAACCTCTTTCAAGGTTGCAATTATTTACTTATGGCACAGGTAGAGTGACCACATTTGATACATTCTATGTAAGAACAGTTCCCCAGGTATGGTAGTGTAAGTCTTGCATGGAGATACACATATACATAGATATTTGGGGTTTTTTTCAGAAATTCAGCAGCAAGTACAAAATACATATAGTCTGTAAGGACTATAAGTAATATATTAATATATAATTAAGTAATATTTCTTCTTGGATAGATTTTTGAAATCAGTTTTACCCACTGGGCTAAAGCTTTTTCCTGATCCTTAGAGCACACAGCAATCCAGGACTGTGTGGGGTTTGTGTCAGCTCTCTGAGAAAGCATCACTTTCAAATGGAAAAAAGTAACAAAACCAGGAGGTAAATTCCACTGAAAGGTCACAAGAGGCATTGACAAAAATGAACCTCAAAGACAGAGTGACCTTCTAGAGACAGCACCTCTAAAGGCTTATTTAGACCAGTGCTCTAATTAGGTGATCTGGAATCACCCTCTGGCTGTGCCTGTTGTTTCTCCTCTGATTATACAGGAAACCCAAGTGACACGAAAATCCTTTTTTGTATAGCTCTATTTAGTATTGTCCTATAGAAAGAAGCTTTGACATAAATATACTCTGCAAGATAATATCTTGTCTCCTACTTATACAGACCCACTGACCACCAGCTGCATCAAACTCCTGATTCTTTCGTGTACAAAGCAAATTGAAGGCAGAGGTTTCCTGCACGTTTGCAGGATCATGTTTGGAAACAGGAGTGCATGGGATATTTTTATTGAGATGCTTATAGAGCTGTGCAGTGTAAATTCTAATTAGTCGGTTCTATTTTATTCATACAGCTCTTCTGAGGAGGAAGGATAACAGAGAGCTTCAAAAGGGCTACACAGAATAATTCTGTATGTTACTGAGAGCTGACCAAAGAGCTTATGGAAGGGAGGGTGTTGATCCCCAATGCTTATCAGTGGGGCTGTTTGCTTCTACTGGAGCTCTGTTGGTGAGAAATTATTGGGGTTTTTTTTGGATACCAGGGTCTGAGAACTGCCTGAGCACTGAGCAGTTCTGTTAACAGTGCTGTGACTGATGCTTTCACATCTTTGTTTGCTGCTGTAACACCTGCTTGGCACATGAGGCAATGCGAGCACTCTGAAATTGCAGTGAGATTAAATCAATTCCATTCCACTGAAGAGATTTTGTTTTCAAAGACTTCTAAATATTATCATTTGTTGTGTAGCACTGGAGTCTTGAAAAGATGAGGTATCATGTGCCCAGGGGGAGAAAAAAGGTGCAGTAAAAAATGCCTATGGTTAATATGGCTCTTGTAGGGAAGCTGAAAGAACCTCATTTTGGAGTGAGAATTGTTGTGAGAACAGGTACTGCTCTTGAACCGACCACACTGTTCAGCACTTCAGACACCAGCGGTACTCTGCAAGTGAAAGGAAGAAAGAAAAGCCAGTTTGTGCCTGATACTCCAGGGAAAATGTTCAAAATCAATTTATCCATATGACTTAAATGGTTGTATTTGCCAGAAACACGGCCTTTTGCAAAATACCTCTGGACTCGTACACACACATCTCATAGCAGCACCTCCCTGTGCCTGGGTATTTGGTTCTCCTGTCTTTGAAAACTATGAAAGGGTACAAGAGTGTTGATAACACTCAGGTCCTCCAATACAATTCATGTCTTTACAGAGCTGCTTCTCTACCTGTTTGCTTCCACTTTGGCTCTACTGCTGCTTCTCTAGCTGTAGCTCTCTTAACTTTTGGGGACGAATGTATCTAGGATCAGCTTTTTCCAGTCTGTCCTCTTTCTTCAGTCCTTGACAAGAGGTTTGTCTGGTGAATCAAGGAGTTTTGGATAAACATAATTATATTTAAAATGTAACTTTATAATGAAACTTGAACAGCTAACAGAAAAGCAGAGTAACGGGACCAGAATGAGGGTCCCAATAGCCCAGTCTCCTGCTGCTCCTACTCCCCAAACCCTTGTGAAGGGCACAGGATAGGAAAGTGTATAATGGTATTTCTTTCCAGGCCTCTTCCCACCTCCAACAATTTTTCTTTCAAGGACTTACTGTGTCATACTAATGTTATCAACATAATGCAGTTTAGTGATTCCTCTCTAGATTTGTTGAGTTGATTTGTGAAAACTGCCAGCTTTCACAATGGTCTGCAGGAGGGAATGTCATGTTTCACAGCTCTGGGAAGAAATGCCTTCTTCAGTTTCCTTTGAACTTCACCTGCAGTCTGGGTGGGGAGCCATCAATCTGTGCATGAAATGCAGTGAACATTGATTCATGTCTGCAGTTACTGTAAAAAACAGTTCATTAATCAGCACTTAAAAGGTGATAATCTGAACCATGTGATAAATTTCCTTGTTCAGTCAGAACCACTTTTTTTTCCCCAAAATTCTCTACAGAGAGCATGGGAAGAGAGGCAAGGTCTGTACTGTACCCATTACATATTTATTATGTCATTCATATTGCACTAATTTAGCCTTCTCCTTCTTTTACAGTCTCATTTGCTTTTGCTGAGAAAAGCATTTATTTAATTGAAGGCTCAGTCTAAATAAAGCATGCCACTGATTGCCTATGCTGATTATTCCAGGCATTCTCCTCCTAATTTGGAAAATCTGCTTGCTTTTCTTTGGTTTATTTTTATATTGGTAATTTTTTTCCTATATTTTTACTCTGTCCATAGTGCTGGGTTGAGCAGTTTGGTTTCTGAGTAAGGCAAGGCCAGTCACATTTGGACACAACAAAGCTGCCTCAAAAATGGGGTTTGTACATTTGGAACTGGAGTTGGAAAATGGCTTCTTCTGAATTCAGGGGGTTTTGGAATCAAGCCATTGAAGTGAGTGTAATTACAGACATTGGAGTCAGACAACCCTGGAATTTAAACCAGTTCAAGTCTGAATTACAACCCAATATTATCTAATTGTGTGAGAAAAATTGTTTTCCAGGTGCATGTTTCTTTGTTATTTTTTTATATTGCAAGGTAAACATGAGTGCGTTATTTTCCGTCCCGTCTGTGTCATTGCAACTCAGTTTCCCTAGAGACTGGGGCTCGGTCTGTATTTCTTTAATTAAACTAGAAAACAGTAAATTTTTCAAGAATTAAAGAAAAGAGGTGTTACCTGTTTCACAAAATCTTACTGTTGCATGGTTACAGAATATACCTGTTTGTTTAATAAAGCACAAAGATGATTTGGCCAGCATTTCATGTTTAAATGGAGACATTAACATGATTTAACTACTCCTTAAATAAAAAGGCTGGTCAAAACACTGAATAGAACAGCTGTGGCTGTTTGTTGGGCCACACAGTGAAGGCAGGCCAGAGTCCCCTTTCTTTCCTGCCCAAATGGAATTGGGAACATGCCCAGCCTTCCATGGCCTTACATTTTTCTACACTACAGAAGGCAGCAGTAGAGTCCCAGGTAAGGGAGAGGAGTCTGGGAATTACGGGGCTGCACCTACAACGAGGTAAGACAGGGATGTTATTGCTCCCAGGGGAGTTACCCATGAAATACAGCTGAATGCCTTTGTTCTCTTACAATGCAACTGCATCAAAATCATGCTGACCCTTTCCCCTGGTGCCACAGAAGGGTTTTTCTGAGTGATGAATGATAATTTGTATAAGGCATATGCTACACTTTTAAAATTCTGTAAAATTCCTTAGGTTCTCCTGCTGACAGACAAACTGCCTCCTGCACAATACTCAGCTGTAGTTTCTTTTTGTGTAATTAAGTATTTTCTCACCTGATTCTTGTCAGAAATGTCAACAGTGTGCTAACAACACTGGGATAACTAAAGTTTTCTTCTCATATTTTTCAGTATCTCCAGGGTTGAAAAAGGTGGTGAATATTTAATTTAGGACTTGGTTTCTTTCAGAACATTTCTCTGCTTTGGGTTGCTTGGGAGCTCAGAAGTGCTGTAAGATGGCCACAGTTACAGAGAATAATCTCTTTAAAATCAGAGCTGCTGCAGCCTGTGAGGATGTGATGGTTGTACATAGGCAGCTGCTTCTGAGCTTGCTTGGATCCCCTGGAGCCTCCTGGTCCCTTTCTCTATCAGCCTTTTCTGTGCAGCATCCAGAGCAGGTCTCAGACACTTGTGCAGATGCCCTTCCATGGCAGGCCAAGGAGGCAGTGGAACAGTACCTGTTACACCCTTTGTGTAAGGAAAGCACCTTTAATACAATGTGCTGGTGTGGGTCACAAAGCTTGGAGAGAGAACCAGCAGAAAAAGAGAAGATGGGAAATGCTGGTAAAAATCTGGTCCAACTTCCCAAAGCTGTTAAAGTGAGGAAGATGCAAATCAACAAGAGCTTGCTGAAGGTACTTATTTCATGGGCTGGATTTAGAAAGCAGACACTGGAAACGAGAGCGGGGAGGGAAGAGGTGCTTTTGAATTTGCTGTTGAAAAGTGTGTGCAATAGAAACCATGAGTCAAGTGTTCATACTGTGGTTTTGACTTGGAAAAAGGTATCCAAATTAAAATAGGAACTTTCTTTGAAATTTTCTTAAAATTGAGTTGTGCTTTAAAGATTCTGCTTATGAAACAGGTAGCATCAGAGGCAGCAGGCTGAACGGCATGAGCTGGTAATTCCCCTCTCCTGCACCCCGCTCTTGCCTCACCACAGCCACTGTGTGGCCTTACAGCCCCAAGAGCCATAATGCTGTGTGTGAATTAGCATCAAACCAAAGTGTTTATTAACTTCTTTCATGGTTCAGCTGACGAAAAGTCTAAGGCTTATCAACATATGCAAGTATTACATCTCATCAGATGACTCTTGAACAATCCTTGTTTGGGTTGGTTGTTACATCATGAATTATTTTTGCTAAGTAGGCTGCTCTGGGCTCAAAGAACTTGTACCAAAATAGGTATTTCATTCCTTAGTGGGGCTGCATTATGCTAAAGGAAAAGAGTTATGATCAGATCTTTGGAAAAGGAAAACCTTTTTGTCTCTCAGATTCAGCTTTTTCAGATCAGAACTAAAAAGGACATTTTGTGCTTGATCAGAAAATGACGGTGAATTGCATGGCAGGGGAACAGCTTTTGTTTACTAAAATCAGAAGCAATTCCTC
Source organism: Pachycephala philippinensis (assembly GCA_013397055.1). Lineage (NCBI taxonomy): Eukaryota > Metazoa > Chordata > Aves > Passeriformes > Pachycephala > Pachycephala philippinensis. Next base: position 341,229 of record VWZT01003761.1, on the reverse strand, counting down.
TATCTAAACCTTTTTTTACAAAGACACTGACTTTTTTTGCATATTGACTGATTCATAAAACTCATGTTTGGTAGCAGGCATGAAGCTCAGTGGGTTTAGGTGTTTTCATGATGCCAGTACAGTTTTAGCACAGACAGAACAAGACCTGGTACCCAGCACTGGGTGGAGCCTGCCCTGTTCTGATCAAAAATTAATTTGGCAGGTCAGACCTTTTTTCCTTAGCAGGTACTCTGTAATCTGTGTTATGTTGTTATGCAGGCTGACATCAGATGATGATGATGATCACAGAGACAGGATGTGTGGATTGTTTTGCTTTTTTTTTTAGAGTAGCTGTCTGCACAGTTTTTTACTTTATTCTGATTTTATTCCATTTTTTCTTTAATGAATAATCCATTAGGTATGAATAGGGTCTTGCAGTAATGGATCCGGCATTTTTTTAGTAAATGGATACTGTGAAACCTCCAGTCACATTTAAATTCAAATAACTGTGTATTTCATAAAAAATGAAATAATGAATGCTTGTGAAGGTGCTGTTCTTTGGACATTTATTTACACAGTTGTTTTTCAGTATTTCATACAGCTTTTATATCAATGCTTTTTCCAGCTGCTGTTTAAGAAACCAGCGATTAAAAACAAATCACTTTTTTTTCTTCCGTTGTAGTGGGAAGGGACTGTATCTTTTCATGTAAAGCTGGATGCATTTAACTGACCTGGGGATACATTGAAGTGGGCTATAAAAATGAGGTCTGCCAGGACACTGTTCTTTCCTCACACAGTTAGGGGGGAAAAAAAGGAGGTGGGGGGTGTCTGTTGCTAGCAACTTGACATTATTACTTCAGAAAAACATCTGAAATTAATAAATTAAATTTGAGTGCATACATCTCTTAAGATTCTTTTTATGTTAAAGATCAAAAGCAAGAGCCAAGTAAATTGCCTGCTTGTCATCTTAGTATTATTGCAGTGACTGGTTCAGCTTTCCTCCTTGTGCTAACCCACGAAGCGGAGTGAACACAAACGTGCTCTTGCAGACCAACGCCCTCAGTGAGCCTCCTGTCAGTGCACAGAGTGAGCTGTTTGTGTCCTTGTTCAGGGTGTAACACACTGGAACCCAGCAATAACAAGAGTTAATACTAGCACTAAAGGGTATCTGAAAACTGAGGTCTGGGCAAAATTTTTTACTGGTATCTGTCTCTGTCTGGGATGGGTTTCCCAAAATCTTTCCTTGTATTATCAGACAAGTGGATTTTTTTTTTCTTTAGCATAACTATAGTTCCTTTATGACTTTTGTATCTTCTGTCCTTCTGATCACACTTAGTCAGGGTTTGGTTTACATATACGATGACACAAAGTCTTGGCTTCTTTTCCTCTTTTAAACCCAAATGTTCAATTCTCTGGATGGTGGGAAGATGCTACTTTAGGACACAGATGCTTCCAGTAAAAATAGAGAACTGAATTCCTTTCTGAAGTACTTATTTCTGTTACTAAAAGTGTGTCACATGGGTTTGCATCTCACTATGGGTTTATGATTCTTACTTGTTCTTAATTTTTCCATAGACTGAATCTACTGCAGAATACTGAATATCCTGAAAGGCCTTGTTACCTTGTTACAGGAGCAGCATCGCTGACGTTTATATTCCACTATTGCCTTTCCAGGGACTCAACTGGGTTTCTCCCAAGATGTAAAAACACTTCACCAGTTTTGCTGGGTTTGTGCAGCTGAGTCACAGCAAGCTCCTGAAGTTGTCCTGCTGCCTTAGGCACAAGAGTACCTCCTGCAGCAGCCAGGAGTGGTTCCAGCAGCAGGGCAATCACCCCTGATACACTAAAACAGGGCAGCAAAGTTGGAGCTGACAAGGCCCATGTACCACTGCTCAGTGACAAGGTGGCTTCTCTGTTTTCTACCTCAACTCATTTGCTGTTTGAGAAGGACTTGGATTTGAAATATGAAAGCCCGTGTAGCTCTTACCAGACACACAGCAGAATAATTTATATTTTGCTTTTGAAGCTGCTTAATTTTTAACTATTCTTTGAGCCAAGTTTATATATTTTATATCAGTCTTCAGATCACTCACTCTGACAAGAGCAAAGGATTGATGTTAGCCAGCTGTCTTAAGACGGGTTCACCTACTTCCCTTTTAATTTTATCTCTGTGAAAGAGGTCTTAAGTCTACTGCAGGAGAAGATGTGGAAGGTTTTTCCTGGCTAGAGAAATAAGGGTTTCCATGTGAAGTTATAGCATGTTACTCATTGCTGCTCTCTGGCTTTAAATTGCCTCTGCTGTCTTCCAAAAATTCTGCTGTCTGAAGGCAAAATCAGTTGTTGCTAGCTTTTTATTTTTTTAAACGTCATTTAAGGTTGTAGTGCTGACAAAATTGCCAGTATTTTTTGCTGTCTGGTCCAGTAATTCTTCTGTTTCACAACAGTATAAAGTAGCATTAGATGCAGCTTCAAGAAGCTCTAAGAGTCTGGACCAAAGGTCCAAGGGCCTTAGACTAAGCATGCCAAAATGTAATCCTAAATCCTGCTTGTAAAATTAGCTGTTTATACTAACTCCACATTTTCACTGAAAATAAAACATGCACTACCTTAAATCAGCAAGAAAACTGATGAATATATTTTTACCAAACTCTGAATGGTGTTCACTGTGGTGCTCAGCTGTACCTATGAGCAGAGTTGGAAAGGCTAAAGGGCAAAGGAGGCTTGAATAAGCTGGGAATGAAAAGCTTTGTCTAGGGCAGAACGTTCTGTCTTGGGGAGGAAGCTGCATTCTCAACTCTGTTTTGAGGGGGTTTGCAAGCTTTGACAGGAAAGAGAAGTACTAAGCAACAAAATTACTTTTTTTTACTCAGAATTAAGAAGATTTCATCATTTTACAGTTAAAAAACACTTTATTAAAATCTATAAAATATGGGGAGGGAAAAATAATCTATTTGGCAGCATGAATTTGACTTTTAAAGGCAATCAAAACGGCCATTCCGAGTAACAAACACAGCTTGTACCCATTTGATTGTTTATGTTTGCAAGACAGCAGAAACAAAAAGTAGAAATTACCGGTTTGGAGGTGAGGATGACACAATTAATTTCATTTCAAATTGTATCAAAATTTCTGTAAAAATTCTGTATTTTTTACTCCAATAAAGACCAAAATAAAAGTAATCTATTTTTTTTAAAGAAAAGAAAACAGAACAGCCTTAAGTCATTGAAAATAGAGAGGGAATCAATCAACCTGCCTTGTTTGTCCCCCCTACCAGATAAATGTGAATTCATGTCATCCCAGGCCTGACTCTTGCAGGTGTGAACCTTTCCTTTCCTCGCTGCTCCCCTTTCTTTCCCTCTTTTTAAAACTCACAGCCTCTTCTGCTTTATTAGAATTCTTTGATGTACCTGGCTCTGTTCCATCTGTGATACCCTCAGTGTCTTGTGAAATGATTACGTCTTATCTTCTCATGTATGTTTTTTATTTGTCTTGCCCTTTTTATTTTTTTAGGTCACTGGCCTTGGGTGTACAGTTTAAGCTCTCCTTAGTAAATTTTCTTCATGCTAATTGACAAATACAGCTCCACTCTCTTTGCCTTTCAACCTGTGTTTCAGTACCATTATTCTCTAGGCAGGTATCTAATTTTAATCAGCTGCCTCTGGACCTTCCCTTCTTTCTAGGCAAAGAGTGGGGAGGCAGCAAACACACCTTGCAGAGGGCATAAAGAACTCAGAGTCCAGTAACCCTAAACACAGCTGGTGGAGCACAATAAAGTTTGATTAATTATTACTAGTAGAATTATTTACTACTGTTTACTAATTATTTGTTTAAAATGCAAGTTTGGGTAAATGGTTTTGTTTTAATTTTATGCTCGAAGAGCCATTAAAGAATGAAGGTAAATGTGACACCTGTAAGGTGCTAACTAAATACATACTCTGTCTTTTTTTTTTTTTTTTAACAGGCATTAGAGCTGTATTTTCTGGACATTACCATAGGAATGCTGGAGGGTCCTACAAAGGCCTGGAAATGGTGGTGTCATCAGCTATAGGATGTCAGCTGGGACAGGACACACACGGGCTTCGAGTGGTGGTTGTGACAGAGGAGAAGGTGGTGCACAGATACTACAGCTTAACTGACCTGGGCAGCCACGGCTTAGAGAAGGAGCTGCTGGATATGCTTGCTAAGCAAAACTAGGCTGTGTCAAAAAATGTTTTTCCATATTAGATAAATATAAACAGTTTCATAAAGTTTCCCCAAGCAGAACTACAGATTTCTGACTGCAGTGTCCCAGAACAGCTCTCAGTTTGTTATCGTCCTAAATAACAAGGAAGTTGTTGACGTGTTTTTCTTTTTGAAAATGAGACCTATGAGGAATATGGGAGAAGAGCAGAGCTAATAGGGTAATGTGTCATTGAGAAGTACGGTTCTGAGAATTTTCTCTTTGCTCCTAGATAATACCTTATTACAGAGAAACTGGTGTCTGCATAACTCTTTAACTTGAGACGGTATTTCAAAATCAATAAATTTAGTAATTTCTGTTACCTCCTGGACAATATGAATGGGGCACATTTTTACAGAGACAAATCTCAAAATATTTGAAATCAGCAGACTCCTGGTGACGTTTAGCAACTTTTGGATCATATCCTGTCACCTTGATGTCATATTTTATCTCATTTCCCACACTTTATGTTCTTAGCTCTTCGGAGCCAGGCACAATAGGAGAGCAGACACATTCTGGTTTACAGTCACAGCTTGGGTTTCTGTTATATCTGTTATAAAGTTTTATATAATGTTATATAGTTTTATACGTTCCATTATATAGTTTTATATAATAAAAAGGCTGTAAATGAGGCTGGTATAAATGTCACTGACAAACTAAAGGTGAAACAACTATTTTGTTTTGAAATTTCACTACCATTCAATTAGCTTATATCCTGGCTCTAGCTAGGGAGGTTGGAATAATTGCACGGGCAGAATATTCTGTACAGAATACTGTAATCAGAAGTCATTTCGTTGATTCCTAGACAGGTAGAGAGCTTTGATTTCCAAATGCAATGTAGAGTGCCTTAGTAATACTACAGAATATTGAAAACCCTAAAAAGTATGTTTTCTTCACTGCAATAAGTTGTTAAAAACAAATTCATAAAATATGAATTTATTTGCTGCAATCCACCTCTTTTTTTAGCAAGTGTATCTAATTTGTTGAAAATAAAGTCTTCATGTAATTAACTGATACCTGTTGGGTTTTTAAGTATTTAGTTGAACACATTGCAATCCATGCCATGGGTTATCTGGGATTGGAGCTGGTGCAGCTTTGGCACCTGAAGAGGGAGGAACACAGTGAGCATCATTAATGCATTCTATCATGTTTTATGTATGTACTCACATACAATAGTGTTCCCTAGAGGGTATTACAGGTATTTAAATATGGTGAGAGGTATGAAATGCTGTGCTGAAGAGTCAGTTTAATTACATTTTAGTCACAACAGTTTATCAAGGAGGCTCCTTCAAGCCTGATTTGTGGAACTGCTGAGACTGTAAAATCACCTCTGCAGCACTGCCTGGCAGCAGTGATGTGGCTGTACCTGCAGCTGGACAGGGCCACCTGGGGACTGCAGCCCCATGGCAGCAGCTTGAGCAGAGCTAATGTTGGCTTCAGAGAGAAAAGAAATTATTTTGCTTTTATTCTCCACCTGGCTTTGCTTAGCTGAATGTTTTCACAGTCTCATTTTCAATAGAATGTAGAAAATGAGAGAACATTTTCACAGTCTCATACGTACCAGTCATATCATACAATCATGGGAAGGATATTTAACCATAGTGTGTGGCTGGACATTACTGTATGTAGTAAAAAGTTACAAAAATAAGCTGGGAATGTGGGTTTTTACCAGCATAAATGACAAATTATGTTTCCTCACTTTTCTTACTGTAATTAGCTAATTTAGAATTAATACTGATGCCTTAACTAATTTGAAATGGCAGAGGTCCTTGCTGTCACTGTGTCTCATCTTGTTTATGTCAAGAAAAATAAAATATGTTAAGTTATGAAACAATTCACCCATGGAGACCCTAATTGTAATTTAAAACAACATCTTTTGATGTTGAGGACATTATTATGGTACCTCCGGCAGGGTTGGTAATTGTAACTCTCTGTCAGTGTCAGCATCTGACTGCCTTTAAAGCAAGATGTCACTAACAGTTCAAAGTGCTGATGAAACGAGAGCAAGGAAGTCCTTGTGTTGCTGTGGGCTCGAGAGGCTGGGCAGAGATAAAAAACATCAAGTGACCACGGTTCATTTTGGTTTCTCTTAGGCTGCTGAAAGGATGAGATAAACCTTGATGGCTCTTATTAAATGTGGAACACATTAGAACACCAGAGCAACCTGTGAAGGTAACCAAATACTGCATAATTAAGTACAGTCTGAGGTGGAGACCTATGAACATGAGGCAAATTACTGAAAATGAAGTCTTTGAGAGAAATCCTGGTTTGCCAGCTTCACTGTAAGCAACAAATTAAGAACACACTATTTCTGAACCTTTCCAAAAAGTCATTAAGACACGAGTACACTCTGTTTGCCTACTGCTTGCCTTTAGTGCATTTGGGTCCAGCATCTCATCTTGCAGGTTTTAATAGAGGTAATATTTTTATAGAGCTACAGTATTCAGCTCCTGGAGATTAGAGACAGAAACGAAACACTTGATATCTTGTTAAAACTTAATCACGTTTTACACTGGCAGAAGTCTCCCCTGCCACCCCTATTTGCAGACAGCCTGTGCCCTGGTCACTGCTCAATGATTCCCTTCTTACCTCAGCTCAGCAGCTTGGTTTCTAGTGTCTGGTTTTTCCAGACATTATCCTCAGGTAGCTGGGTTTATTCTGCTATGAGACAAATAATTGAAGGCACATCTAACGTAAGCAAATCAAACAGCAGCAGTAAAACCTAAACATTTCACTGCTTCTAAGGGCTCAGCTCCCCCTGTGGGTCATGGCACAAGTGTGTGTGTCACTGCAGGCTCACACCCACCGTGGCACTGTACTTAATGCTGGGAAAAGGCTGCTTCCCTCCATGCCCTTCCTGAGCCTTTCTGTGCAGACTCCAGCTGAACACAGCAATATCCTTTAAAGCAAGGGCAACCTTCACACAGCCACTAGTTCCCAGTGTGCCTGCCAAGCAAACCCTGACGTTACCTGACACCTCAGGATACCCAGTCACCAGGGACAAAAGCTAAATGTCATCAGAGAATTGTAAAGAGGGAATTTCCACTCCACCAATATTCTGCACTTAGCAGAAATGTCTCTCGTCCTGCTCCCTGCTGACGTATGAGACATCACATCCCCGGCACGTATGGAAGTGCAAAGCCAGGTGGTTTAGGCTGCAGGCACTGTGCTCTTGGACTTCATTGGAAAATGCTCCATAAATAAATTGCAGAAACACAACATACAATTGAGAAAAAGCATTAGACCAGAATATTAAATTAGCTTCCAGTCTAAATGAAATACAACTGTGCAGCAGCAGATACAGAAGNCAACTCACAGAACTAAGGCAACACAGACAAATCGAAAGCATTTCAAGCAATGCAGAAAACATACCCAGCACTTCTCTTCAGGAAAAAAAAAAACTAAACAACTCCAAAAGCAAAACCACAACCCACTACTCAGAGAGCCATTACTTTTTTTTAATTGACATTTTCATTTGTTTCCCTAGAAGTAATTTCCTCCATTAGCACTTTGTCAAATGCAGATAGTTTTGTACATTTCTACTAATAAACCCCTTTTTTTCTCCTCTAGGAGACCCATTAAGACCTTATCCTATTTAAATTTATAATGTTGTTATGTCACTTTTGGGCAGCCAGAAATTGAAACATCCATCTTCTAAATATATCCTTATCTTTCTCAAACATTGCTTAGAGAGGTATAGCATTGTTAGGAACTACCATTTCGCCTTTTAAATTAACTGGTAATGGCGTTATCTGTATTCAAATCTTTGTCACCTTTTTCCATATTAAAAAGACACAGCAATACAGAAAGGATGCTCATACTGCTCGAACAAACCAAGATCCACAGCCCTACACAGGGCAGCCTGCCTGTCCAGGGATTTCCTGAGTAATGGCTCAGCAGCACTCCAGGTAGGACACCAGTGACTGTGTTTGGAGACACGTGAGACAAAGATAAAATTACCACAGCAGAACATGGTTCTCGCAGTACCCTGCAAGCACTGAAGCCAGGAGGCTGCTAACAGAACGCAGCACAAAGACAATGAATCTTCTGCCACTTTTTTACAAAGCCTGAGCTGAACTCAGTCTTACACTTTCCTTAATTCTGCCTTGATCTGTCTCAGCCAATGAGGAGAAGGTTGGGCCACCTTACTTTGCTTCAGCTGTATAAAAGCTGCTTTCCCACTGTGCCCAACCAGAGACTGCAGGTGGAGTCAGGTGACTCCAGCAGGGGATTCATCCTGTCCTGCAACTGATGCAGAAGCCAGAGGGACTGTGATAATCCTTGGGATTCCCTTACCAAGATTCCTAAGGCAACTCAGAGCAGTTAGCTTAGAGCAGAAGGAAGAGGTCAGGGCCTGAGCTGTCACCCCATGAAATAAGAACATGAAGACATGGGTGAGAAATGAAACAGAAGTGGGAAACAACCCATCAGGTGCTACTGGCTCCCCTCCTTGGCTGAAGCTGGCACCATCCTCTCCTGACACTCTCTAGGAGCAGGGGACGCTCCTGCAGACTATTGACTCCTCTGCCTATGCTGGGTACTCACAGCAACTCAACATCAATGCATTTTCACAGTTACCAAAAACATAAATACCAACTGTGTATAATATTGTTAATATTATGTGTACTACAGAGGAGGGTTCCCCAGCTGCCCTGGTGGTCACTGTACTCACACCAGGCAGAGGATCCTTCAGAGATCCCATGGTACCTTTTTCAGTGTGCATATATTCCAGTAAAAAGGCCTGGCTGATTCACAGCATTCCTGCTCTGGCTCACAAGGTAACAGCTGCAACCTTCTACAAAGCTCTTCCCCACCTATTTAATTGCTGGAGCAATTGGAGATACAACTGGAGAGAAGTGATGTAGCACATGAGCTTTGTAGAACAGTATTGTCACCTCCACCCCACCCCCAGTCCTTCCTTTTGGGGATATTTAGAATGTTATTTGGCATATTTAGGAATATGATGACTGTAAAATGCTGTAATATTAATAATTCAAATTTATTTCATTTTACCACAGTCCCATACAGAAGGTGAAGTGTTTATTACCAAAAATAAACTCCAGCAATAACTGGGATTGCTGTACTCATTCAGTGCATTTCAGCATATTTTGTTGAGACTGCAGACAGATTTCTACATTGTTCTTTAAGGTGTTCTACATTACAATACCATCAAAAACAGGACTAAAGAAGAGGCTCTATCATTCATGAAAAACACTGGTTTTTATCAGTACAGTGTCTCAACGCAGTGATGATTACAGTTTCAATCACTTTTCCAAGAAAGCAAGGTAAAAGAGAGAGAAATACCAGAGCATTGTCTGTTCACTGTGACCCAATTTGAGAGCTGAGACAGACCAATTATTGTTCAGAGAACAGCATTCCTTTTTACTGTGCAGCAACTTAACCAAGACAATAAATTCATGCATATTTAAAATCCATTTGATTTAAAAACATAGATGCTGCCAATCTTCCTAATCAAAGGACTTTTCATATTCCCTTTATTTGGTGCACAGCCATGACAGGATACCTGTAAAGAAATATTTTGTAAAGTCTATTTCTGAGCCTTGTTTTCCATAGAATTTTGTTTGCAAAATTCTATGGAAAACAAGAGGAGGTAGTATTTTTTATGTGGGTCATTCAAAATTAATTCTACATTTTACAGCCTGCACTTTTTATATAAATTAGTTTTTTAGTAAAATCAGAGTTTAACTAAAACCAGTTGGACAAAGATAGAGAAACACGGATACATATCAAGGGGTGAGTCTAAACAATCCAAAGAGCCATGGGACTATGTTAAAATTCACCTTGCAATGAGCTTTTTACTGAAAGGACTTGTGCAAATTTATTTGTTTCAGTTTTTCTTATCTGTGCACTAGGCCATGTAGAAGTTTCCTATTTTTCTTCTAGAAAAGCAGCTCATAGATTATTTCTAAGCCCTCTATTATCAATGCAGATATCTAACTCCTCTCCTTATCCTAAGAAACAACGCAATCCTCATTTATTTCTCATTAAAGATGCATTGTAACACTAATCAGCTAAAGGTATTTTACTTGAAGCTTCTGAAGTTTATTTTTAAGTCTTCAACATGTTAATTGCTTTGCTTTGCCCTTGGGTTCCCAGAAATTAAATACAAACACAAAACTTCCTGTGGAAGTAAAGTAAAACCCATGAAATTTCTGTACCCTTACACAACACTACAGCAGTGAAAATATAAGCATGTACATTTATTGCTTACTATTTCCACTTGCTTCCCTCTTCCTCACTCCCTCCCGCTTCTTTCTTTAAAGCAGCAAAGTAAATTGTTCACCTTATTGACTTCAATGATTACTTGCAACTGCTGAACTTCAGGACATTCCCTACTTCCTTCTGAGTGTGCTTCTACTTCCACCTATCCTCCTTTACTGCACACCCTGGGAAGAAAATCCGGTTGCACAGACCATAAGGGCCAGAGAGGTGCCTGCCCTGCTTAGGGCAGTCTGGCTACTCAAGGTCTCTGAGTCTTGAACAGAAATCTGCAGTAATGTATAATTGTTGTCCAGTTCAATGCAGAGAAGGGCGTTAAGTTACTCAAGGTTCTTTTTAATTCCTTACACATAGTCATTAGGAAAAGTCTTGTTGTTGTTCTATGATTTGCAAGAAAGGGTATTTGTTACAGAATTCAATTATGCGACCTCTCCACTGATGTATCTGAAGGCAAACTATCCCCAAGTGAACCTGCTGCTATTCCCAAGTTCCAGGTAGAGAACATTGGCACTGCAGACTCTGGGATCTGTCACCCAGGAGCATTATTTCAGTGCTTCCCACAATGGTAGAAGGCAAAAGCCACTTAACTTTGGGACAGTGAAAAATCTCTCAGTTACAGGAAGACCTGCTGATTAGCATTCCCAGTTTTAATTAAATCTGGTGTAGCTCCTGCCCTTGGGGACTGAAATGTAGTGAAGATACTGTTTTGAAATTAGGACATAGCCTGGCAGAGGCTGAGCAGAAAAACTGTAGTTGGCTGTAAACCAGGCAACATAGTTAAGATACACTCAGAGATCTGACAGAGGCTCAGACTCCAGCTCTGTTAACTAAATCTCCCTTAACCATAGCCACAGAAGTTGACCTCTTGATTTTTAAGTAAAGTTCAAGCCAGTATTGGAATTTGTTGGGTCCTTTAGCATGAGAAACTGTTCAACCCAAGCATTTCTTTGCAGTAAAATTGTCTATTTACACTGGAAAGATCCTCATTTCTCCGGGGGAGATAATCCTTTCATTACTAATGATGACTTCTCCCATTCTCCTCTGGCTGTTGTCACTCTGTCTCAAAGATGAGCAAACCCAGAGCTTTGGGCACACATTCAGTGCAAGCCTTCATCTACCAGGTACACTGGAAATTCTTACTGATCTTCCCACTCAGATCACTTGTGGTTTCTTAGCATTCCAACTACCACTACACAAAGGATATTTAATTATTCCTCCCATGAACTCTGAATGAATGACATCTTAAGTAAGGTCTGTTAATGAGACAGAGATCAAACTGATGCTTGATGGCAACACTCAAGAATTTTTCAGCATAATATTAAAAAATGATCCAGTTCATAGTTCACTCTCAGTAGTAGCATTAGTACTTCCAACACACCACAGACTAACTGGTGAATATTATGCCTGTTACAAAATAATAAACATATGTAAAGGGAATGATTTGGCAAATCTGATCAATTTTTCATTTAATATATTTCAAGATAAATAAATCACTTCTTACCTCGAAAAATATAGAATACAACTAGGACTGCATCCTGATAGTTCTGGAAGTGTCACTAAGTATACAAATCCTTAACGTAATAATTAATAATAAGGTTTATTTCTTACCTTTTGAACTTATAGCCTTGTGGGCTGAGAGAAATGTTCCCAGTTTTCTTATGAAGTTCTTTATATGCATCAAACAAGTAGAACATGAATTGCTGCAATATACTTATATTGTATAAGTATATAATACTTTATATACCTGTTTCTGGAGTGTCTCAATACAGTTTTATAGCTTTCTTCTCAGATATTTATCTCTTTTTCTTCTTTATATCAGTGCTAGAAATACTCCATTGCAAGAAGTTTCTATATTAGTGCAACAAGGAATGTATTTGTAGAAGTTACTCTAAACATTTAAGCAAAATATTTCCAAATGCTATTAATAAAAAAAATCCAAAACTTGAGGGTGTTTAATTATTATGTTGAACGCATGGATGAATGCAGTTACATCTTTATTATTCTGCCCTGACCCATCCGGCCATCTGGGGCTGTAGACATGAGCTGTCTTCTCTGTAGGAAAATACTGCAGAGGCCTGATACAAGGCCGTAGGAAAGAGTTCACCTAAACAAATTGTAACTACTCATTTTCTTAAAAACATCAGTGTTTGCCAGGCTGGGGTGAAAAATGGCTTCATTGTGAAATCTCTCAGTTAGCAACAACAGTAAAGCAAAAACAAAAACAACTTAGAGACTGCATTTCTCAACACAATAAAACCCTTGCAAATAGAGACATCCATCAGTACCATTTATTTCTCAGCTGGAGAACTCACAGTACCTTTTTTTCAACATTTATGCTCATCTTTGACTCATTACTTTAATACTACCAGAAAACTAAATTATGTCCAGCATTTTCACTGCAGAAATGGGGACTCCAGCTGTGCATAGGGTTTCTTGCAGGGTGAGACACTGAAGCATCACAGAGGGAACAGGGGAAGCTGACTTCCAGAAGGCTCTTGTGAATTCAGACATTAATTGTGACAACTTAAATTCAATAAAATTATTTTAAATTAACACCTAGGTCCAGAAATAGACAGGGAAATTGTCCAGCTGGCTCTCCACATTCAGAGGCTTAATAAAAAAGCAGGAAGAAGAAAGGATAGACAGGTAGATTTTATTCCTGAAACAGAACTTTCCTTGACTGAACTCTTCCTGAAAACTGGTACCATGACAGCAAATAATGTACTACTGAATATGTGCATGGCACCTTTTTATCACCTCAGCCCTGAGCAGGTAATATTTCAGTGCTGAGTACTGAACAAGACATGTGACTAATGCATTTTAATGCATTAAAAGTCTTGATAAAAATAACTATTTAGCAAAGAAAGCTTTTTAGTAAAAAAAGCCTTATGTGTTTGAATAGTCTTACAGCCTTTGCAAAGTAGAACCAAATTTCACTCAAATTAAGACTCTAAAAGCCTTCAGAAACATTATTCAAAAACATTTTGATGTGCTGGAATTGTTACCCCGTTTCTAAGTGACATCAAAGGAGAAGGAAATTAAAATCTTCATAATCCTCCAAAATACCACAATTCCATTACTTGACCTGGTATCAAACTGTTTGGAAGGGCTGTATTCAGAAATGTCAGCCTGTCATCATCTCTGCTCCTGGACATTAAATTTCACTAAGCACATTGTAAAAGTAGCAAAGGTACTGGGATATTCATTACCTAATATTTAGCCTCAACCAAAACCTGTGGAAGTAATTGTATTTCCTTACCCTGTTTCTAAATTAGAACTTTACTACTTTGAACTCAGGCAAATCAAATGCTAGGAACATATTTATGTACATAGGTCTAATTAGTGAATTAAATTGTTGAACTTTCTCTAAAAGCTCTTGTGCTTACTCTAAAGGAATTAGAGCAAGAGGGAACTAGTCAGCATTTCAAATCCTCTGAAGTGCTGGTGTGTTTTTCATTAAAGATCATTGAAAACAGAATCTACATAAGGTTTGATATAGAGGTGTAAATTTGAAGTTTATATTTGGTTACAAAGTGTCTTTGAATGCTGAACAAGTTGGAAGTTTCTGATTAGCTGTCAATGATCTTATGTTATGTTCAGAAAATGCATAATTAGAACTCCCCCTCATCCTTACACATAACGGCACTGGGTGTTAACAAAGAGAAACTCCCAGGGAGGGATGCTTCCAACCGCAGTTGCACTCATCACATGCCTCTGACTTCACTCTCAGCAGCAGGTTTTCCACCTGCTGCTGGATGATGCTGTTTAAAGGGAACTGGGAAAAAGCAAGCAAAATACTGCTTTGAGATACCAGGAACACTACAGATCCCCTACTGCCTTCTGCTGAAAACAGAGATGATCTGTTGGAGTAACAGGCTGAACTCCTGAAAGGCAAAGGAAAGAGGCTCCCTGAAAGAGCTCAAGAGCCGAAGGCAGTCGATAAAGCAGATTGCTCAGCTGGCTGGATTAAGTGTGAGGCTGATCAGTGCTCCTGATGGCACTGCCAGCAGCACAGAGCACTCTCTGTCCGAAGAGCAATGGAGATTTCTTTTGAAAATGTGTGCACATGGAGGGAGAAAACACGAGAAAAAGGTCTTTTCATATCTGTGTTCAACACATGGACTTTTTTTACCATACCAGAGTGTGCTTTAAGGCACAGCCAGCCTCTTCAACATTGCCATCCAGCCCAACACCCTCCAGGGACACCTCGTTCAGCTTCCATAATCTTTGCAGACAGGCCCAGCTGAAAGCCTTCACACTATTATTGATTAAACTTGTCAGAGAGCTACAAATCGTAAAAATCTTTATGAAGCTCCTTTCAACATTTGTCTCAAGAAACGTAGATCTGATAATTCACCTCTAGCAGACAGCAGTTTTCAGTCAACATTTCCTTTCCTACCATTCCAGGTGGTATAATGCAACAAAAAAAATCTGGGTGATTGAGTGAGTTGAAAAAAAAATAAAGCATTTGTTCAAAAGACTGAAACCCACAGTCAAAATGAGGCACAGATTTTAAAAGCAGCAGGAAGCGTAAACATTTCTATGTTACAGAGTACATCTCAGTCATACAAGAGGAATTGTACAAGCTTTGTTCCACCATTGTGGTGAAAAATAGGTTTTCTTACATAGAATAGAAGAATTTGTAGCCTGACATTTATTTCTGTGCCAATAGCAAATGTACTCTCAGTCTCCCCAAATTCCATCTGTCTGAGGGCTGAAGAGAGAAAATAGGACAGCACCTCTGGAGGACAGTGTGTATGTGTGGTTTCAGAAAGGACAGCAGAACCATTTGGCTGGTCCACAACATCTACAGTAAATGTTTTCCAAGCTCTGTGTCTGTTGCAGTATTTCTCAAACACACAGACAGAACACCCTCACTTTTAGTCCTCTACATCAGTTACCTAGCAGCAGATTTAGGGATGACCAGTGGCAGAAGAGGGTTGCCTGTCTTAGGGAGAAGGAAATTTGCCAGGTATATTTACAACAATTTTTTAACATTTCCGTGACAAATGCTTGATTTTCTTCATGCTGCCCCAGTCAATAACTGGGTTTTCAAAGTCAGCTAAGCACCAATCATCCCTCCTTGTCTCTGTGATTCCATCCCATTTAAGTCCTTCAGTCAAAGCAAGGAAAAGCCCTGGCAAACAATGAGGATGTTATGGAACATGAAAGACTGAGCTACTGAACTACAAATCCCGACACAGCTGCCAGCCTGAGCCAGGCTTGGAAAGCTCCAGCAGCCTCAGTGCTCCACTGAAAGGATCAGGAGAGCTGCACAGGGTCAGAATTGTGTCTTTAAGATGGTCAGAAACTGCAATAACCACGTTGTGCTCTGGAGCAAAGGAACAGAATTCAAGTGAGTAACTGCAAGTTATTTTGTCTGCTGATTACAGTTACTTAAGTCCTACAATGTAGTATGTGCAGTTATTTAAGACTGCTTATTTTCACTTTGCAAGGAGAGAAGAAAACAGATCTGCATATGAAAGGTGACACTTCTGAAAGCAAATGCTGGCTTAGAGACTTAAATGTTTCAAAAATATTTACACATTTCTGCTTTCAAATGCCCATGTTTAGACACTGGGGTTTTCATCTGAAGAGAGACTGACCTGTAGTATCACCGAGTTCACTGAGAATTACATGCCAAAAACTCGGGGAAAAGTAATTTTGACAACCATCTATTAGGATGAACCTAACCATTGCCCTCCAAATAGCTTTCTCCTTTGCACATACAAGAGCTGTCAGTATATAGGGCTATCAGAACTGAATATTGAAAAAAAGAAACAGCCTAAGGGGTGCAATAAGAAACATTAATCTGGAACTCCACTTCTAATCCAACTTAAAGAGTGCTTATGATCATAACTAAATTACAGAATTACTGGGAGTTTTTACTACTTTGGATTCTGGAAAAATGAGGCTAGAATAATATTTCAGGGCTCTGTTTTGATATTATCTCACTGATTTGCACTATTCTTAATTTTAACTAATGACAATTTCTCTTGGCTTTTTGAACATTAAAATTAAACTGGGTTACTCTCTTTGTCATAACGATTATATGAAACATAGATTAAGGCAGCCAAATTAACTTGCTTCAGTCACACTGATAAATTTGTTAGATTCTTCCTGCACGTGCCAGATCATCATTTGACTAATTATGCTTCTACAATGTACCTCATTGACTGTGATACCTCTTTCATGATGATCAATGAACACTTTTCCCTTTTTTAAAATACAAATGAAATGTGTGTTATTTTTAGAGCCAGTTCAAGTTTTCAACCCAGCAGTGATTGCAAACACAGTAAGCAAGAGCATAATACTATATATGAAAGTTTCTATGCAACACATTAAATCCTGGTATCCTGTGGAGACATAATCACATTAGAGCTCTAAGCACATGTAATACTTCTACTTCTTGACATGCTGGAAAAAAGAAGAAACCTTGGATCATTGAAATAATTTCATATTCGTATACCACCTCTAGAACTATGTCACATGGCAGCTGGTTATGCTGTCTTTCACATTGCTATTGGGTAGCATATTCATATGCATGCAAGTCTCAAATAAATAGAGCCACTTCAGTTTGCTGAATTTCAATAGAAAGAAAAAAAAGAAATCCTAAGACTTTCAGGCTCCAAGATGCACACTCCAGTCCAGGATAAGAGATCCTAAAACTTTGATTGCAGATTCACATACTCTGTGACAAGTCCTCCTGTAAGCAAGGATTGTAATGGACATCAACTCTCACAGGAAGGGTTTAGCAAAGCCCATCAGCAAGTTGAGCAGAAGTGCCAAGGACTGTGTCTTTCATGGTCAAGGAGTAATAAAGCAGATGAATATCCATAATGTGCTTTGTTAAAGAGCTGATGGCCTGAGAATACCCTGAGAAGGCTAAATGAACCAAGGAATGACAGTCAGCACAACTTAGCACAGCTGTTGGGAACTATATCAAGGAGGGTGGCCTACCTGTGTCCTCTCTGGGCCTCCATGAACTGCTCTGCCATAGGAATGAGTTCTCATACCTCAGTGTGCAAGTACAGAAGTGTTCTGGAGGCAACAAAACATTCCTGCAATATCCCGACTTGTGCATATTGTTGTCTGCAAAGACACAAGAAACATGATTTCACTTTGTTTCATCCATACAGACACACTTATACATACACTCTTGTTAATATATCAGCCATTGAAACACAGAAAATTTTATTTCGAAAGGGACCTCTGGATGTCATTTACCCAGACCCAGCTCAGAGCATGCACTTAAGCTGAAATAAACACATAACCTCTTCTTCCCTTGACACTCGGCATAAAATATTTATGAAAAATAAAATCTTACTTTGGCACCCTCTAATCGCAGTTCCACTTACTGTGCCATTTTTATTAAATACAACGATATTAGAAGTTCAGCGACCTGGTTTCACACTCTGGGTGGCCATGTTATTTTGCAGACATTTTCTTGCTGGTCTTTAAGTTGGCAAACTGGAACATAATGTCCCACAAAAACAGAAGTCCCAACATCTACAACTACCTGGAATTTTACTCCAAAAATTCCATTCCGCTTGAAACAGAGCTTGAAGTCCTTTGTAGCAAATGAGGACAAGGTTATTTTTTAAGAATCTACTTGTCAGAAAGTTATTTTTATTCATATCATTAAAAACTGTCTTTTTTATTTGTTCAAAGAGAATGCCAATCTGATCTACTGATCACAGCTTTTGAATATCCAGTGTTTTAAACTTTTAGAATGCATGAATCCACACATTAAAAAAAGAGATGTATTTCATCTTCTAGAAGCCTTATATTGCAGACATATAAAATTTGTCTGCCAATTCTTTTTGTCAAGATGAGGGAAAAAGTAATTTTTATCTATTAAGTTCCTACAGCTAGAACCACACTCCACTGAGAGTACACCTTAAGCCAACCTAAAGAAATTCTGACTTGTTTTCTTCTCTAATAAATTTTGCAAAAACAAAAAACATACATGCAAAAAGATAAATTAAAGAGCTCTGGAGGTTTTTTTCTTATTTATTTGTTTGCTTCATGTAATCTACGAAGTCCCATGTAGGGTACTGCTAAAACCCCCTAACATCAACCTGAATTTTAGTTTTTACACCCCACAACAGTCTGAAAAAGGGAGATGTCACATTAGTGCTGACCAAAGATAGAGAGTTCACCACAAATGGGTGACCATAGCACCCGTATCCTTTGGTAGGCATCTCCCAGAAATATCAATACCAGTACTGGCAGTTATTGAAATCTGTAGCAAATCTCTCAGTTCTTGCCTCATTTGCCACATATAAATTTCAGCTAACATCAGAAAAATCTCGGTTATGATATATTAATTACTCTTTCCTCATTGCTCTGTCCTGGATTTCACTAGATTCCTTTTTAAGTCAGTGCCCTTGCCGCAGGCAGTGCACATCCAGCACCATTACAGGATTGTTACAAGCCAAGAACTTCTGTCTAAAGTCTCTTATCACCTTAAGACCACAAGCTGCAGGGAGCAACTGTCAAGATTACGTTTAATAATTTACAGTACACCAGATTCTGATGACCATATGATACTGATATTAAATCTGATTTCATCTGCACTAGTGTGCTTATCAACATGCTGTATCTGTGTCCATGCTTTCTGGAGATAGAAAGTACTTTTTTTAAAAATTATATTGGGTTAATGCTGGATTTATTTTTCACTCCTCAATAATTCTCTTTCAACACTAGAAATAATAAACAATATCTGGAATACATATGCATTACAAGTTTGAAAGGGTATCTTATGAAATAGATTGGAAGAAGGATTGTCCATACAAATTTTATGGACCTTCATTGAATGTTTCCATATTTCATCCATGGAAAATACACTTGATACGTTCTCAAATACAAAGAACAGTGTGTAGCAATGGAGGCAAGGACATAATTTGTGTTATGGCAGGAGCTACCAAATCTGGAGGGAATTCTTTAAGGAGGCTGCCCTGGAAGAAGCTATTTGAAAATGCAGCATTTGGGAAGGCATCAGATAATCAACAATTGTCAAAGCAATAAGATTCCACATAAGGCACCAGCCAAAAAACATCCCTTGCCAGTTATAACATTAGTTTATTCACAGTCCTGATCTTCATTGGTGTAATATAATAAATATGCAAATTTAGTAGTTGTTAATGACATCAGTTATTTCCCACTTTTGCTTTAAAATCCAGTGGGAAGGATTTACTGCTATATATGTATCTGTTGTTTAGCCGGCACATAAGACCTGCCAGAAGATTACAAATATTCTGATTTTCCTGATTTCTTCATCTGGTTATGAATTTTTTTCCTGATAAATGAGTACCAGACCAGTGTCATGGGACTCTTAACACAAGCACAGCAACAGCAGCAAAAATCAGGATCTACTTCTCTTCTGCAAGACTCCCTGAGGAACTATATCTGATGACTCAGACACTTTACTACTTGTTTATAGTGTTTGTATGCACAGAGCTGTGGGAAATGATAAAAGCTGGTACCTGCGGGTAAAGGAATAAGAAAATAGAAAGATGACTGATCAAAGCAAATGTTTCTGCATGCCTGATTATAAAAGGAAAAGAAATGAAAAAAACCAAAGTTCTAGGTCACTTATAGCAATACTTACCAAGAGTGACTGGCTGGATGTTCATCAAATGGCAAAGCAGTGTGCACAAAGATTGGGCACCTTTCACGTGTGCTCCTAGGGCAGATCCTGTTGCCTCATCTGCAGCAGCTGAGACTTGTCATCAACATAACAGATGCAGGTGGTCTCTTTCCACCCCAGAGGAGGAAAGGTCAACAGGAAGCCTGCAGGTAACACAAAGATACCAATGGGAAGCTTCTCCCCCTACCCTCGCACCGAGGCAGAGCTCATGTAGCTGCTACAGGCAAGCCCTGCTACATACCAAAGATGCTTTCCAGAAAAACTCAACAGCTGGAATTCAATAAACAGTGGAGCCATTTCCCCCACAAGAATTCACTTAGCAGAGAGTGGGTGCATGCAGATGCTTAAGAAAAACACAGGGACAGTACAGCATAAGAGTCTCGCATTCAAAACCCAACACAACGCCATGAGAAAAGAGATTTCAATGGCACAAACAGAAAACAAAGACTACAGGGATGCTGCTGTGTAGTCACCCAACAAGATTCTCTGTGCATTTTTACTGTTATTGGTATTATGATCAACACCAGAACTCCCAAGGAATGGTCAGAAGAGTGACAAACAGTGGCGTGTTATTGCCTCTCTTCCACACTGCAGGGTTTCATTTATCCCCAGGGGGTGGATCTAAGCAACCAAATTAATTTAGCATATTCACCACTGAGCATGTACTGAAGTTGCATAAAAGAAATGTATCTTGCAGGAATATTCTCCCAGTACGCTTTCACCACAAAAATGTTATAAGATGCAAAGTCTGACAGGTCCATCACAGGCAGTAAGCAGCTCGGAAAGTCTAAGACATGAAACACAATCCTCATAGGACAACCAGACCTACTCAGATTTCTGTAAGCCAGCAAGCACAGGGGAAAAGCCTATCAAAAGGTAATTCTTGTAAGATTTTTTTTTTAACTGAAAGGAAATTCCTTGAGGGAGGCACCTAATTTTTATTACTTCATCTTAAAATAAATTTGCAAGAAAACATTAAGTTTCTTGAGGATGAGATTCTTTATTTTTAAAAACAGTAATACCCAAGTAAGTCTTACATAATCTTGCAAAGCATTTAAAGAATATGGAAATAATATTAAGAGCACTTCAAGAGTCTCCCAGATCCTACACCATCCTGAGAACAGGAACTGTGAGAGACAGTCTGTCTTGTAGTATTAAACATATCAACACTTCGTTATTACTAATGGCTCTGTGAAATGGATGGAAACACTTCACAGTGTAACTGCCACACAGATGAATAAGCAAATCCAATTTGATATCTTACCAGACTACGGTACAGAGCAAGCCAGTTCACTGATGTCATAGGGAAAGCTTATGACAAAAGGGAGGTGTATTTCTTTTCATCTCTAGTATGCAATCTCCAAAAACACCACTCAGCTGACAACAACTTTCAATGAAGATCTAGAATGATAAATAGCTTTTTCATATAGCAAAACCATAAATCCCTTTTCCATTTTTCTTAAATGTCTTAATGCTAATTATAACATAGATGTAATATTTACATTCCTTTTGAGGCTGTATATTTTCTGTTTATATGCAAATCTGAACTAAAAGACTAGAGAAGTCACAAAAGTTAGTCTAAATTTGAATCCAGCATATGTCACAAAAAGAAAGGCAGCTGGAAAGGCAAAGGAATATGAAGTAATAGATTGACATTCTACAATACATTCATATGGACAAGAAGGGGATTAAATGAAAATCTGAGAAATCTGGTATTTTATTTTCTTTCTTTTTCCTTCTACCTCCTCAGAAGCCAGAGTTTGCATCACATTTTCTCCCTTTACAATTTTTGTTTGCCATTTCCAGTTTAATAGCTAGTTTGCTATTTACTGTTGCAAAACAAGAAAACAGAGCTAATGGCAAGCCTGCTACCCTGTACAGTTGATAGTTTAGAAAACGTAATATTTAGAAGTGTATACATGTTTTGCAAAAACCCTATAAAGACCAGAGCTTCTTTTAAAAGAAATTGTATGTGAATATTTCTGTTCTGCTGCTTTATTATTAAATCATGTATCTAAACAAAGTGTCCCTTACCAACAATGTCAGAATTAAATCACTAGCATTAGCTGTTCCAGAACTGCTTGGAAATATTGCCAGAGTAAGGAGAGATCAAAGTGACCAAGCAAGCACAGCAAGAATGAAAAGTCTAAAAAATGTGGTGTCCAAAGGTAACACCAGACATATTTGTGAAAACCCCTCACACTCACTCCAAACACATAGAAGATAAAACCTACAAAAGGGTGATAATGTAGAGACTTATCCAATAAGAATCACCTCAATAAATGTAAAAGCTAAAGAAATGGGGAAATCCACGAAATTTCATTACAATTCCTGTTCTCCATGATCTACTTATAGAGTTTATTCTGATATTAAAAGACAAGGGATAGCAAGTCTGCTTCTCTTCATGCCCTATATTTTTAAAATTCATACTAAGTGACTTTAGAACTAATCTCACAAGTCACTCTGAAAGT
Organism: Pachycephala philippinensis; assembly: GCA_013397055.1. Taxonomy (NCBI): domain Eukaryota; kingdom Metazoa; phylum Chordata; class Aves; order Passeriformes; genus Pachycephala; species Pachycephala philippinensis. The sequence continues at coordinate 318,670 of VWZT01003761.1, read as the reverse complement.
ATGAAATCATGCAAACCTGGGGTTCAGGCAATGGTCTCAAATAGTGTTGCTGACATGGGAAACATCCATCAAGAGGCCATGATGCCATGCCTGAATGTTTTATAGCACTTCCTCCTTCCTACTGTAGCCAGAAGATCAGGTTGCAGAAAAGAAAATGATGCTTCATTTTCAAACACTAAAGAAATCTCCCCAAGCTCCCAGAGAAACAGGAAAGTAGATTTTCTATGTATAGAAAGTATGGAAATAAGAGGTGGAGCTGTGTCTTCTAGAGGAGTCATTCCAGTGTCTCTGCTTTAGTAGTACAGAAGGAAAGCCAGAGGGGAAAATTACCCTTTTCATGATTTTCATAGGAAAGGCACAAACTTTCTTTTCACACAGGAGAACAAGGAAGAAAACTGGCATCCAGTCCTGGATTATTGCGAAGGAGGAGAGAAGATACAGCACTTCAAAGGTAGCAGTGATGTATCCAATAACTGCCTGTGATAAACATGCTCAGAACCCAATGATTAACGCTTGAATCCCTGAAGTCCCCTATAGTTAAGCTTCAAGAAACACACCCTGATCTACCTTCCTTCTTCTATTTAACCTTTCCATCCTCTGCTTTCAGCAAGTTCATTCATTACCCCAGAGCTTGGCAAAGATTCCTGGTTCTGCTAAAGAAAGCCCCACACACGCACATTCAACACCAGCTCAGAGACTGTTTTTTCCAAGCCCTCGCAGCTCTGTGCGAGTCAGGAATGCAAACACCTACACTTCACAAGAGGCACAGCTATAATCATCCAAAACACTCCCAACCAATGTGTACAAATACAGCCCATCAATACTCAATGAGAAAATATGGCCTGTGACTGCCTCTGCTCCTTGAATCCTAATGGACGAACTATCCTCCCACCTCTAACAGCAGCGGAGACCAATACTGGACTCACTGTATATATTTTTAACACAATATTTAGGGGATTGTGAGGGTTATCTCTCTATCTAATTTTTCTATATGGTCACCACACTTTTTTCTTAACTAAACTAGCCATAGTTATCTTGGTGGTTTGCAGCATGCCCTACACTAATTAGCGCAAGAATCAAGGATTCTTGTTTGTTTGTTTGTTTGTTTGTTTGTTTGTTTGGGGTTTTTGATCACCAATAATAACAGACACCGTGAGCCTGAACCATACAGGATTTTCTTGCTCCACAGCTATTAGGCTGCAGATCAAGCTATGAAAGACTTTCTAGACCACTTTGCTGCAGATGCTGGAGAGTTCTACTCCATGTTTTGAGAACTAATTTCTGTTCCATATTTTGAGAACTAATGAAGTGACTCCTCATAGTCCACACATTATTTTTCATTCACTTCACACCTGTTCTTTTTTCAAATGCAGAAGTTGTCCAAAACCCTTCACAATGAATGATGGTCAGGGTCAGGTTTCTCCTACAGAAATGTATAGACTAAACATGCACTTACCTGTATCTGATGCACATTTCACTTGCCCTGTAAAGAGAACAACAGGGGGCAAAACTGCTTCCAGGGCTGCATAAAAAATGCGGTGCTTAGACAGTTATATAATTTCCCTTTATCAGACAGCACATTCCTTGCATGGCAAGCTGGAGACTTGGTTTATTTGTAACCTCTTCCACTTAGAATTTCCAAGAAGTGACAGTATCATCAGTCCACTCGGTCACAGACACTGTAAATAAAGCAGCCTTTGCATGATAGATTGTCATTCCTTTAAGAAATTCTACTTTGTCGACATATTCCATAATACATTACAATATGTAAGGTAAACCTTGAATAAAAATGCACGATCACAGTTTAGGAATTACAATATTCTCTATTTTTGAATTCTTAATGACAACAGGGTTTAGTGTTGAGACTGAAGGATTAGGAAATAGTATTCATAAATTCTTTTCCTCACTCTGCCAATGACTTCCTCTTTCTCCACAGTGTTAATGGGCTTATTTTGTAATGCTGATCCATAACATATTAGTGCAACTTGAAACATAATGGCCAGTCTCTTGCTGCAGTCCCATCTGTCATTCCAGGAAAGTTATTCCTATCTGTTTGTCTTTCTATAGTCTATCAAAAGTTGAGGACAATTGTATTTACCAATTTGATGGGGGGCTATACAATTAACTGAAACCACATACAATACATAATCTGTGAGCAGTTAGATGTAATTGGCTAAAGAATTATGAAGGACTTCTACTTAAACTTGTATGAAAAATTACAACTGAATTAAATCCTGTCCCATTACACAAATCAAGTCCTTCTGAGGCCTGGAAACTTCAGATACATGGTTGTAAACTTCATTTTAGATTAATTTGCCTGGTGAGTGCTGCTAAAGTAAAGTACCAAGGGAGAAACGAATATACTCAAAGACAAAAGATCATCGAGTCTGTAACACAGGCTGAACAGAGAAAGGACAAAGGTTTCTAGCTTAATTTGGAAGAGCTAAAAGGTTTCTGGTCTCCAGGCTTTTTGAGGGTTTTCATCCATAGCACAAATACCTCCTTAGAAATGAGTTGTGATTTTAAGTTTCAAAAACTAATTATGAAGTTAATTCAAGTATTTTTGCTATATATTTTGTTAAAAGAAGTGAACCATTTGCCAAATGAGCTAATGACATTAATGGTGAGAGCAGAGGACTCATGCCCCTTGGGACAAAGGGTAACTACTGACCTTCCTGAGGTGGGGGAAAAGGCAGGTTTCCTCCAGAACATTCTGCCTCACTGATTCTCACGTTAAAAGTCTCCGGATTCCTCTTTTATGAGTAACTATATTACTTTCCTCAGTGACAAGTGTTGCAAATTGAGTAAATACTAGCAAGAAAAAAAATCATTTAAATTTTGACACCTCCTCCTCTATTAATTCACGAGTTCCTTCCTCGTTTCGCTTGCCAAGGAAGAACAAAAGAAGCGAGGCAGCCATAAGGGAAATACCGTAAAGGGCTGAGCAGTGAAGAGCCTCGTGGCATTTCGCATTTCGCAGACAGACATTAAACATCTGCTGCCTTTCTGCTCAGCCGTCAGCCACCCCGGCCAGCCGCGGCACGCTGGGGACAAGGCAGCTCACTGCTGCCCACAGCGTGTTCCCCCCGGAGAGCTCTGTAACCTTGGTGGGGCCAACCGCGGGCAACATTAAAGTTAGGGATAAAAGCTGTGGATTAAAATAATATTCCTGTAAAATCCTCCATGCCAGGGAAGGTCAAGGGAGGCGAGCAAGGCGCCTCAGGGCAGGGCAGGGCCCTCAGCGCCGGGCAGAGCTGAGCCCTCAGACGGTTCTAGAAACTGATGCCCTCGGGGGTCCGCACCCAGCCGGCCGCCACCGAGGCTGGGAACACCTTCCTGAGACAAACCCGGGCACCCCGGGGACAACGCCGGGCCTCGTGAGACAAACCCGGGCACGCCGGGGACAACGCCGGGCCGCGCGTGAGACAAACCCGGGCATCCCGGGGACAAACCCGGGCCGCGCGAGGCGAACCCGGGCACGGCACCCGGCCGGTTGTGACGGAAACGCGAGCACACCTCCACACTCCCACGACGTCTGTGAGGCGCTGCGAGGAGGGAGGCTCGGGATCTGCTGTAACCCGTGTTTTCTGGAGGTGCTGGCACAGCAGACGCCGCAGTTCCCACACCCTGCGGAGGCCGCCGGCTCCCTCAGCTCGGGCTGTGGCGGGGAAGTCGCGGCTGAGGCGGGGGTGGCCGGGGCCAGCCGCTGCCTTTCACTGTTCACTGCGGCAGGGTGAGCACGGGAAAATCATCCCGGTTTTAATTTACAGAAGGTTGCTGGAGGAGGCCACGCTGCGGGAAGAGAGTATGGGAAAACTTTAGATTGATGAATAGGGAAAAGTTTCCGCAGCAGAGCTGATCGGCAGCCAGCGGTGGCGGCTGGGAGCTGAGGTGACCTTTCAGAGGAGAAAACTCCTCCGCTGCCAAAAAGGTGGCAGATGCTATGTGCAGGGAGGAATACTTGTGGCAAAGCCTGAAATTTTGATTTCGGCTGGCAAAGAGAGCGGCTGAAGGGCACATGAGGCTGCTCCAGGCACCTGACGGAGGGCTCGGGTCCCTGCAGAGCGGCGCTGGAAGGCGCTTTCTGTCATTTCACTGCAGCCAAATGCCACCTGTGCCACCGCCTCCGAGCTCATCCGAGCGCCTGATAACGAGGACTTCAAAATACCGCCCGTGTGTGCCCTCTCCGGGCACACGATTGATCTGTGTTCCTGTTCTCTATTCAGGTTTCAGCCCTGTCTCCGTGAGCTGGGGTGGTTGACAGGTATCCGAGAGGAGGTGAAATTCAGGATGATGACACAAAATGTGTCAGGGAAACTGGCATTACTCCTTATCATATCAGCCTTTCCTCCTGTGCCACGGAGATAACACACGCACCTGCTGCTCAGAGAGGAGGCCACTCAGGGGCTGTAATATTACCCAGGAAACTGTTTCTTGACTCCAGTTAAAAGACTCTTTTCAGGTACCAATATCCTTGCTCCAAAATACCTGTCAAAGAAGATGACAGAAAAAAAAATGTTGCAATCAATAACACTTTAAATTTCTCAACATGCTGTAATACTGCCCTGCTGAAAATTGGAGGGGAAGAAAAAAAACCCAGACACTTTGCTTTTTTTTCTTGTTAGACCAGGCAATTTACAAAGTTCATCCTTTAATGCTGACCCCTGGACACTGCAGATATCCAGGACAGTAACATAATTTGAAGATTCAATTTTTGTTCATGAACTCTTAATTTGCTTTTCACAAGTGAAACCAATAATTGATTGGAACAAAACCCAAGGGCATCTGATATAAAAGGATATGATGTGTTGCAGTTGTCTGACATTCCAGATTGATCTGCAGAAAGTGAAGATGTGCACAAAATTAAAAAACAAGCAAATATATACATATTGATAATGTTTTGCCAGTACCTCATCCCACCAGCCTGTTACAACTGGGAAAGTACAATACTCTCTGCTGGCTCTCAACATTGTCTTACAAGCACCATGCACAGATTTAACACCTACAATAAATATGTCACTGTCAGACTCTCATCGGTGCTTATTTACATGTGGATGTGAAGATTGTTTCAGGAAAATCAGCCACTCATAAAAATGCAACATTTGTGTGCAAGGTGTGGCAACTGGCTCAGGCTATCTAGAATGCTGCAGGGTTTTTTTGCTTATTGCATCACACCTGTTTGTCTAAATTATGTGACATTTCCGAAATTTTATGTTATCTGGGAATTCTCAGAAGAGATTCTAATTCTCAGAATTTTCCTCTTGAAAAGTTGTACTGTCTTCATGAGCCTTGACTGCTTGTTAACAGCAGAATTCATATACTGGGGTTTTTGTTGCTGTTTCCTTGACAACCACTCCAGGTTCCCCCAGAGCTCTTGCTTTTGTGTTCCCTGATTAAGATGTACACGCTGCCTTTGGCTGATCTTATTTGTGTGAACAGTATTAATTTTCGTAGGTGTGATATTGATTAACTTTTTATTTTCTCAAACAATATTAATTCCAGTGTTTTATAAAGGATGATAGGATTACATGAATTTTAACTTTGCTAAATTATAGCTTAAGCTCCCTAATGTGGAAGTTACTCCAGTTTTTTTTGCTCAAGGCGATTTCTGGTTTACACAACAGACTGATTGAATTCTACAGCATAGTTTTTCTCAGTTTTTATGCAGACCAGCCATAATTATAGCATGCTCCTCTTGTCCTGTGCGTTCCTAGTGCTCACTTTTCAGTTACTCAACCACGGCATTTTCTGAGTTTGTCACTCAAGTTGTAACTCAAATATAAATGGCAGGGATGTGGCTCCTCTTCTTTGGCTACTCCTGCTACTTCCAGACCCTTGCAGGAGTTTTTTTGACAGTACAAAAGCCATCAAATCTGGCATCTTGTCTTGGCTTAGTCTCTGGTGGGTGATTAATTTTCAGCTGTGGCCAACTTTCACTCCATACAATGTAAAATCAGTTTGGGGTGAGGTAAGGAGAGGCAGCACTGCACTAACGTGGGTCTGGGAAAACCTGACTCATGAGCTCCTCACTTCCTGCCTGAAAACAGATCCGTTACTTCACCAGCCAGATAAGCCCATACTGAAATGACTCAATTAAAGAAGAACAAACCACAAAAGTGTTATCTCAAAGTTCAGGCTGAGTTTATGTGCCTTGCTCTTAAGGAAAAGTAAAAACCAAGAATGTGCTTAATGGGCTACAAAATCAGAACCCCAAGGGGAGCTAAGATCTGGCCAGCACGTGCAGTGTGTCCATATCTTTGCCTACCAAAATTTCATTCCTTTGTCTCTCCAAGCATTTACTATATTAAAATATTAATACACAGATTATGTTGCTTTACTAAAAATTAATTATAGATGGAGGCTTTATTGGCGTGAAGCTAGAGTTCTTAATATAGTTACAAAATCTTATATATTGGACAATGTATATCTGATTTGTGTTTCACAATACATTAAAAACGAAACACTTTAAGCCATGTTATTTCTATTACATATCTATTTTATATTTTACAATATGGACTTTAATTTCTGTGAGAAGTTTGAATCACAGAATTTACACAATGGTTGAATGCATTTATTTTACTTGCTGAAAACTTATCTCAAAGTTAAATAGGCCATTTTGTTTAATATGAAGATGAAAATGCAAGAATCTCAAGCAGAAACATTGTATGTGCTTTTCACCAACACCTTAAGAAATAAATAATGAGGCTTACTTTTATAAATCTCCACCAAGAACTAGTCCTGTGTTATTTATGTTAATAAGGTGATCTGGGGAATATAAAAAATAGATGAAAGGTAGGTGGCACTTCCTGATTTTATCTTTATGTAGTTCTTGAGGGAAAGCATCCATTTCTTATGCTGAATGAAAGTCTGTTTGCTTCACACTGTGAGCAATTGCTCACGAATGCTTTCGAGTATAACTCACTGTCTGAGTAATATCTGAATTCACTGCCTGGATAACTTTCTTTTGAAGGGGTTTAATGTATCTTAAATTAGAAAGATTAATTCTTTAAGAATAGTGGGAAAAAATGAAGTTCCAAAGTTTTACTGCTTGAATGTAATTCTGGAGCCTAAGTCCTTTTGTAAATACTGGACTAAACACACCACAGGTTTTCTGTTAGAATGCTGCTTTAATATATTTTACAATACCCTTTATTGATGCCTTGTTTTCTCACATGGCTCTTTTTGGGGGAACATTATAGACAATCAGTCAGCTTTATATGTTTTAGAATTGCTCCTGATGCCTTTCTTTCACACTAAAAAGCCTCTGTAGTACATTATACCACTTTACAAATGGGAATTTCACACTATGTTCTTTATGTACATACATAAATTGCTTTCATTTGTTTATGCCAGTGGCTTCCATGCTGGAATTGTACGACTGCTGAATAAACAACTTTTCTCTCTGAATTGCTTTTTTTCATGTCATTCATGTCTGCTGCCATGCAGCAGTACTGGGTGTATGTAACCACTCAAAGTGAGGTGTGCTTAGCCTCAGAGCATGAGCTGATTCTTAAAATCTCCTTGGAAATACCTTGGAATTCCTTTCCACCAGTGGCCTAATGAAGGAGAAATATGTTTGCACAGATTTCAGCAGTGGATGTCAATGCCTTTTTTCTCAGGCACAACTTTTCTACAAAAAAGAATAGTGAAAGTTGTTTGTTCTCATTTCCATCCTTTTCCTAATTGACTGTAATGAGATCTCTGATCTGCAAACAAGGGAACATCACCTGAGCAACAATTGTGGCTCTTCCCCACTTATCCATTTCCAGTTAAGTGTTCCTGGATTGTTCAAGCTTACTCCCACCTGTATTTCAGTTTACATTAGGTCAAAACTAGACTCCTCTCCATCCATACAAATCTGCTGTTTCCTTGAGAGTAAGAAGGAAATTGGCGTATAAGTTCATAATTAACATACTCTTGAAGGGATGGGTTTGGAATTACCTTATTTTATGAACTTTGAGCTCTATGTCATCTGTTCCATGCCTTACCCACCCAATATCCTTTCCCTCTTCCTTCCAAAACATTGTCTGCCCGACTGCCTGTGTGCAGCTGTAGTCCATGGCAGTGTCTTTCCTACTCACTGTACAGGAGTGAGCCCAATTTTGAGTTCTTGCAGTACCACAAAGAGACAGCACCGTGCAAACATCTGCCTGATACCAGCCTTCCTTTCAAAGGATACGGTGACAACAGCCTTTTCTGTTTCCTTGCAGAACAGGTATCCTTGAGATGACTTGCCAACTGCCAGCCAGCAAGCACGCACCACATGCAGTGCTCAGCCAGCCAGCAGCCCAGACAAATTGCTTTCCAAGCTGTGTAAAGCCAGGCTGAAACAGAAGAAAATGTGAGTACAGTAAGTACAAACCTGACACCAGAGCGAGAAAAGTATTAGACAATATCCAGTTCCAAATGATCAGTTGGCACCTCTGTTTGCAGACATAGAGAAACAAGTCTAAAACACACATGGAAACAGGAAAATAAACTTTGACTCTGTGAAACATTTTGAACATCAGAATAAAGGTAACCAATTGCATGGCTGCTTTTTTTTTTTTTTTTTTTCTCCTTTAATTGTATGTCCTTGTAAAGCTCTAACCTACAGGCAGAGGGAAGATAACAAATAGGAAACAAAGAACTTAAAGAGTCACAGCAGCCAAAGAGTCACCTTTAGAGAAAGCAACTCTGGCTGGTTTCCTTTACCTGTGGGGAGGAGCTGTAAGCTCAGCCCATGGATTGAGTTTCCTGGGTGTTTGTCATTGGAATGTGGCATATCTGGAGACACCAAGTACTGGGAATCCTTCTCAATGTCTCTCAATAGAAGGTACAGTTAATCTATGGTGGCATTGATTTTAAAATACCATGTACTCCGTTACATACTCAACTAACCTACCTCTAATGGGAAAATGATCACAGTTTATCCCTTGTTTATAGCTATTAGAACATAGTAACTTGAACTGTTCATAGGATTATCCTTTGTTATAATGTCAAACTCAGAATCATTTTCTACACTAAAACCTAACAAAAGATGTGCAGCCACAAAGAAGCAGTTCTCTGTTCTCCAGTGTGCTGGCAAAACTTTGTAATTTAGATTTACTAAAACAGCATACCCACACAGACACACAAATTGTTTCAGTTTAGCAGTTTCAGATATTAAGTTCTTTGATATGGATACAGAAAATACTTCTGTATGTGAGGGAATCTTCTTATTAGTTGAATATTACACTGACAGTGGGTCAACACTGGATTTGGATGCATTTGCATTTGATACATGCGTGCTACCTGGTCTGTACTTTTCTTTCTTTCCTGGTGTATACTTTGCTAAAAATAAACAACACCAATGTTCACTGAGGAATGTTTTTATGTATCCACACTAAGGAGGCATCTAAATCTCATAGAAAGTAAAAGCAAAGCCTCACAGACTTCACAGCATCCCTGACCTTTCCCTCACATCTGCTCTCCTCTTCCTACGCATCCATGTATGCAGAGGCAAAGATTTACAAAGCGGGAAAACAAATGGAGTCATACGAGTCGTTCATCCTGGGTCACATCCCTGCTTTGACAAGGTACCATTTAACCTCAGACTGAACCTGATTTCCATGGGCCATGGGGAACAGTTATACAACAATGAACAGTTGAAACACAAATAGACAAAGATTTTACAAATCAAAGCAAAGGTAAATTGTTAACTGTTATTTTAAAAAAATTACTTTTCACAGTAGCTTATCTTGAACTAAATACTATAAAACTACAGCTTCAGCATTACCATTTATCCATTAGTTCTGATATTGAGTAGATAACTTCTTTAGTATCCTTTTACTCTAAATAATTTAAAAAGAATGAGTCTTGAGGAAAAGCTTCAGCCTTAAGAATATATCCCTCTAGTATGGCTTCATACTTTGTAGAACTGTATCAGTATGTGGTCGCCCCTTGCACAGCCAGAGGATTCTCAGGTTTGACACTTCTCTGCAGGACGTTGTTGCTATTTCATTTTCTTAATGCTGCAGTTAAGGATTTTCCAAACTATTCCTGATAGCAGCCATACTTAAGTGTACTGCACAGGTTTTTTTACCTCTTTGAGTGATAAACATCTGTATGATAATTGTAGGATGCTATACATTGAAGACAACCTAAAAATCTGAACATGTCAGATGTTCTCCCTCCTCTTTTCCTTATACAAATGCTTAAAATTCCCTCATATTCCAGCTCAGTTACATCTAAATGGAACATTACATTCTGTTTAGCAATATGTAAAATAAGATGATAACTCATAATGCAAAATCCAATCCCAACTTAATGTGGTGGTAATAGAAAACTGCTTTTATCCCCTTCATTACATAAACATGCTATGAGCCTTTACAGTGTTACATGTGATGCAATTTTGCAGTTACAGATTAATCCAAATTCAATACAAAATGTTAATCAGAAAGAAAACTGTTATGGTCTATGCAGTAATAAAGACTGACTTTGGTTCTTCATGAGGTTTTTATGAAACTCCTCCCTGGAGAAGACATCCAATGGCAGGAGGGTTCTGATATTAAATTCAGAGCGAATAAGGAGCACAGAGGAGTTGAATAATCCTTCTCTGTAACTGTGTTGGACCTTACGCAGCTTGCAGACTTTTTTCCCTCTAATTTGACTCTCTTACTCATCTTATTCTATTTCAGTACATCAAGGCATGACTCATAGAAAATCAGAATCCAGGCACAACAAAGATACCATATAACGAGTCATTTAGTTTATACTGAGAATGTTGGCAAACGTATATGTATACATGCTGACTGCTCTCCTGAGCAGTCCCTGAAGCTTTTACTGCTGGATAATCTCATTTTACCTTAATCAATTGCACTGTGACCTTAGATTTTAAAATAGGCAGGTTTGCTTATGGTCATAATGCTATACACCTGACTCAAGAATAATTATTAAGGCTGAAATTGTAATTAAAGGTACATACTGATTGCCCAATTTACTTGTGCTTCTTAAGAACTATTTATTACTCATTTAAAGAATGTTTTCAGACAGATTAAATTAAAAGCACCATTTCTGTCTATGCCAGGCATGTTCAGAAAAAAATAACAACTGCATTTCGGTTCAGAATCCAGTATTTGACTAAGCTGGGAGAAGCACTAAAAAAAAATAATAAAATTGACAGAGCTCAGCTGTCACCTGGCTGACATCTCCTAACCTCCACATCATGACCACAAAGATGAAATTGGTTTGGATTTCTTCTGCTGTGTTTTGTCTGGTCCTGCTCATACGTAACAGTGGCATTTGTGAGCAGTAACCAAAAAACTGTATTACATGAGATTCTGGAGACATGGTGCAATATATGGCAGACGGTAAGACTACTTCTGCTTGTGCTCCTCAGCATGATATATATTAGTAAGATATAATAACATTTATATGAGCTTCATAGCACACGGTAAGTGACAATTTCTCCACATGGCATTGCCCTCCAACCTGGCTGATGAGTTTACATAAATGCTAAAGCCTCTCTCCTATGTCAGGGCCTGCAATAGAGATCTTTCTGAAAGATGGCAGATGAGGGAACCTTCTGTTTTAAGCTGAATGTTTCATGTTCTTTCTCTCAGTTCTCTCATATTTTATGTCAAATTTTCAAAGTACATTCCTAAACCTCTTGCAGCCCGGGAACTCCAGATTAAAGACTAAAAGCCTGTAGTCCTTGGATGTTGCAACAAGTGGGTCAAACATTCAAAACCAGTCTCTCTGGACCTTGCAATGCATGAGTCCGTTCTGGTTTCTCCTTTACTTTACTATTTTATTCTGCTTAGGAAGTTCTTATATTGGTCTTATAAATGTACTGTCTGAGTACATTTCTGAATCATGTTCTATTCTTGTCCTATTCCCTCGAAAGAACTGATCTGTGCTGTAGCATTTTGTTTGGGGATTTGTTTATCTTAGGAAGAGGTGTTTGTACTTCGAGGCTCTATACTTACATCAGAAACCACAGAGATTTTTGATACTACAGTTTTTGTCTGAACTCCAAGAATTATGAGTCTCTGCTCTCCCCAGGATTACAGCGGGGAGTGTTTAGGATCATACCCTTTGCTTTTGAGCTTGTGACCCGAGCATTGATATGATGCCCAACTTCTAGAATTGCCTTCTTACATTACATGTAAGTTATTCTCCTCATTTTTCTAAGAGCAGGAATAAATCTTTTACATCTGTCACCAAAACACCCTGTGGTAGTTTTTGTCCACCTTACGGACACAAATATAGCCAGCTTCACACATTATCAAATACTTCTGCATGGGCAGAGACCCCTTCCTTTTGAAAATGTTATTAAACAAACTTGAGCCTGAATGGAGGTGGAAGGTTTCACAATGTCCTTCCTCTTGAGCAGCAGTCAGAGAGCTGCTTCCACCTTACTGACCATATTATTTCATGTATTAACACCTCCAACATCACTGTCCTCTCTCCTGGTGTGTCCTGCCCCTTACACACAGACTGAAAGTGGGTCAAGGACACATTGAAGAATTGCAATTCTAATCAACGTTTGAGTCAAAAATCCAGAGTACTACTGCACACAGATGTCATTTGATGCAGTAAATTACAGTCAATATAGAAACAAATAAATAAAATACCCAAGTGTGTAGCAGAATTCCGTGCTTTAGCACAGATAGGCCATGAGCAGAGGGTGAATTTCTAATTAAGAGAGAATTGCTATGGTAACCAGAGGTGGTCACAGATAATTGGGTGTGAAACCCCATGAGGCTTCATGACAGAGGTGTCTGCATATATTATCAAGCACACTTTCTGTTTCTTAAATAGAACTACATTGTCAGATCAGGCAATATTTTTCATATTTTAAATTCCTTCTTTTTGAGCAACCAAAGTGCAGCTCGTAAGGGGTCTCTGGTCTTTAAATGGTATCAGAACAGTCAATGTGCAAAGACAGACTGGAGTGAGGATTCTCAGCCTTAACTTACCCTCAGTGGTGCGTTAAGAACTGAGAGAGGCGTTTGACTCCGTGTTTCCTGACCCAGCTGAACGAGACAGAGAAGGGAGAGAACTCCCTGTGTTGGCAAAGCAGAGCAGTCAGGGGCAGAGGGACACCGCTCCTCAGAATGGGACTGTGCACATTGTCCAGCTCCATTACTGTCTTGATACTGTATTGTCTTAGTTAAAACAGTTATTTTTTTATCACAATTCATGGGAGAGCAAAGGGATAATCACAGAAACTGCATTATCCTGTGCAACACAGACCAGTCTGATCAGAGCAGAGGGGATGCTTAAAACTCACATTACATCAGCACAGTGACAGCTGCAGCAGCAACCAATTGTGATTAAACAAATTTACTTAAATCTGCAAAAATTATTTATCAACTTAAGCACCTCCTGTTAGATAGTTTTGAGTGTTATCTTAGCTAATTGGATATTCATTATCTTTGTAATGAATCCTATATTATTTGTGTAATGAACCCTGATGAAGATTAAAGGAAAATCTCATTATTTCAAATTGTTGTTCCGGCATAAGATTTCTAAGATTTGTATTTAAATCCATTCTTGAACATGTGGATATGAATGAAAGGTCAGGTCTTTGCTTTGCAAATCCCCATTTCTCTGTACCAGCTGCACTTAAAGGGCACAGAGCTACTTCAATGCATCCAATATTCCTCTGGTCTGGAGGAATCTTGTGAATTCTCACGACAGGATGGATTCAGAAATGGGTAGGATAAATAGATCAACTCCTGGAGACTTCCACCACTACTGCAACTCAGAGAAGTTTTGAAACTCATTTCTTTGAGACCTTCAGGATCTTTAATTCTTAATTGTTTTAATTTCCCATATATTGGTGGTTGTTCTCAAGGTGCATTGGTGCATTGTGTTTGACAGTTTCTCTGTTACCAAGGAGTCAATTAACGAGGTCTGCCTTAACACATTTGCGTGTCCCTGTTATCAGCAAAACAAGAACATACCTGTTCTGCATCTTCAAACGAGGCAGTGGGTTATCATCAGTCTCTGCATATCTGAAAAGGCTGCTCAGCCACTCTGAAGGTGCAATCTGTAAACACAGTAGGGCATTACAGCCATCAGGAATTATCTGACAGAAAAATTATCAAAGGTAGTCAAAGCTCTCAGTCCGCACTGATAGTGCAAATGTAGCTGTGTTCTGCTGTTCCTGCACGTCCAGATTTGCCATTAATTACATCTCAGCAGGAGGTCTGCATACAGCAGGGTGGTCAAAGACATTTTCAATCCCTGAGGAAAAGCAGACTATCATAGTGTACCCTCTGTCACACAGGGAGGAGAACCCTGCCCATGCTGATTAAGTACAGCAGTTGACAGCAGATGTTATTTGTTAATTACTTACATATCCAAAGGGTCCTATGGATTGACAGACTCGGTAACAGATCCATTACCCACTTTGTTTTATCTCATTATGGAACATATGGTGGCAGTTTGATGTAGTACAATTTTGAACATTTTTTTAATGTATTCCTACACTGAATTCCTCACTCACTTTTCCTGTTGCTTCTTGATGGGTCAGAACATGTGCTTTCTTTTATTTTCCTTTCTTCTAGTATCCAATTACCCTGTATTTTCCAATACAGTACAACTGCTCAGAGTTACTGATGTATCTTATCTGCCAATTCACACTTTTTTTTCACCTTTAAAAAATTATCAACCAGATGGTTTCCAAAAATGACAATTATATCTAATGCATTGTTTGAAATTAAAGTACCACTGCAAAAATGCCTCTCATCTTTTTAACTGCTTGAAGCCATACCTACCACTTTGGGTGCACAAAGAACTGTGTGTTCCATCACTGTATTAAACCAAAACCCACTGAGAATTTGAGCTGCTTCAAGATAAAGCTGAGCAAGTAGCTAAATTGTATGCTACAAAGTATTAGTGTGTATCTAAAGCTCAGATCTGAAAAGCAGATCCTTCAAACTGCTCAGCAGCTCAAATTTAAATTATTTTTTTATTTAGTCTTACAGTTAAGAAATACACTTACTTGTGTACATCAGTGGAGATAAGACACATTTCCAATGACAGATGTCTGAGGTGTTACCTGCTTTGATTTGCAGCTAGAATGTTACTTAACTATATTAATGATTTTCTACTTCTCTATAAACCTATCTTCCTCCTTTGGAAGGCATCTGGGGATTGCTACTGCTGAAATTTTCTTAGGAACAGCCTGGCCAGCAGGACCAGGGCAGTGACTGTCCCCCTGTCCTGGGCACTGCTGAGGCCACACCTCGAGTCCTGTGTTCAGTTCTGGGCCCCTCTTCATGACAAGAACTGGACATGGAGGTGCTGGAGCATGTCCAGAGAAAGGAACAGAGCTGGGGAAGGGGCTGAGGGAGCTGGGAAAGGGGCTCAGCCTGGACAAAAGGAGGCTCAGGGGGGCCCTTGTGGCTCTGCACAACTCCCTGACAGGAGGGGGCAGCCACGGGGGGTCAGCCTGCCAAGTGACAGAATGAGAGGAAATGGCCTCAAGTTGTCCCAAGGAAGATTTAGACAGGATATTAGGAATAATTGCTTCACAAAAAAGGTTGTCAAGTCCTGGCACAGGCTGCCCATGGAAGGGGCAGAGTCACTATCCCTGGAGGGGTTTAAAAGTTGTGTGCATATGGCACTTGGGGACATGGGGTAATGAGGGACTTGGCAGTGCTGGGGGAACAGTTGGATTTCATGGTCTTAGAGGTATTTCCAACCTAAATGATTCAATGATTCTATATAAAATCGGGAATGTTAATAAACAGAATTTAATTTCCAACTAGAAACTGAAATGTAGAAACTGTCAGTGTAATTGGCACATGTTGAAGCGTCTTTCTTCGTGGATGAATTAGCACTTGAAAAAATAGGGAGTAAAATAAAGAAAAAGCAAAATACTTACAAAAATTAGGCATTTAAAATGAGTATTAACCTGATAAAATCTTTTCTTGCTATACTCACTTAACCTGTAAATATTTTTCACAGATTGAAGCTATGTAATAGAAATATGAAATCTATTTTATAATAGCAGTATTTCCCAAAGAAAGGCCTTGGTTTTTGAGAGCTCTGGCAGATGTTAGTTGGAATCATTAAAAACAGGCTTTTATCATGCAGAGATCTACAGAATCAGAGAATATTCTGAGCTGGAAGGAACCCACAAGGATCATGGAGTCCAGCTCTTAAGTGAATGGCCCATACAGGGATCAAGCCCACAAAAAGTTGATGGTGTGGAACTCACACTGAGTAAAACAAACCCTCGATGTACCTCAGCTGTTTCTGAACAACATGCAGCACCAGGAATAAAATAAATCATGAAAATATTCTTAACAGGAAAATGGAGTAGTTAAAGTCAGAGCTGAAGCACTATTCAAGGGTGAATTTGTCAGACATACAAACTCTAGAAAACAGGGGAAAGGCAGATCTTAGTGATCCAGAAGAGACCCCAAAAACAGCACAAGCTCAGCACAAGCAGGTGAGTGTGAAATAAAGTAAAGAGTGAACCTCCAAGCATACAAAGAGCATGGAAAACTTCCCACAGAATGACCAAGCCCAAGGTGCCACAGGCTCAGTACTTGGAACAAAGTGCAAGTGCAGAGGCTCACCCAGAGCACAACAGTTTGCTCAACACAAAGCTCTTGAGGGCAGGACAGCTGTTAATGAGGGGCCCACATGACTGGAACAATTACAGCTGCATATGAGTAAGGCTGGAAGGTGACATTAAAAATAAAGACACTGAGCAATGACAAATGCAGTAGTGTATGGGATTATGTGCACTTGCTGAGCATCTTTAAAATACTGGGAAATTAGGAAATGTAGGGAATGGCATGGATATTGTTGAATTGTAAATAAAAAGCAAGTTACCATCATGGTTCTTAGAAATCACACATAATAAAAGCCTGCTGTCCCAGTGCAGGTCAAAAAATGGTAAGAATAATTCAGAAAATAGGCATGACACACACACACACAATCTGCATGATGATTTTCTAGAACAAAATCAAGCACGACTTGCAATATATCAAAATGTCAGCTATCTATTTTAATTTCGGGAATACAGTAAGTTCACTCACAATACTTAAAAGGTCATTCAGAAAGACTGAAGTGCAGTAGCAAAAATCTTATTCTAAACATTTTCTTAAAAATATCTTTGCTCTTTCTTCTGACAGATCGTTTGTACAAAGCTTTTTCCTTATTTCCTTAAAATTTCTAGGGAAATAATTAAAAAAAAAAAAAAGCAGTAAATCCTCTGCAGGTCCTTTCCTGAAAAGAAAAACTTAAAACTCTGTAGGCCCACGTAGAAACGCCAAGCTGTTACAATTTCCCAAAAGCAACCTGAAGCTTTGCCTGGATGCACAGAAAAATCAGTAGTCCCTTTAAATTATTTTGTTCTTCCCAGGATTTTAAAAGTGGCAATTCAGCAGCAGCATTGCAGCAGCTGGACAAGGCAGTGGGATACAGGACATAAAGGGTTACAGCATCAACCCTGTTCTTTCCAGCCTTCTCCAGCCCAGGGTTGGGAATCTGGTTGTCTTTCCTCCACAGATCAGATTTTACCCTTCCCATGCAGTTCAAAGGCTCAGACGTGCTGGAAGGCAGGAAATAAAGCTCAAGTGGCCAAAAACACCCCCTGGGAACAGACCATTGTTCTGCAGGGCTGAAACTGTGCCCCTGGTGCAGGGAGATCCCGAGTCCACACAGTCCCAATCAACAGCCTGGGGCTATTTGTGGTCTAGTACCTCAAGCAGACAGAAGAGGGAAAAAAAAAACTTTGCTTGAAACTATTAATTTAAAGTTTATTAAGATCATAAAGTTTGCTTTATGATCTTAAATAACTGAGATTTGAAGAGCAAAAACAAAATCCTAAGGACTGCCAAGACTAATTAAAAGAAAAGTTCTGTCATCTAACTCCTGTGATGACACCTAACCTGCCACGGGTTTTAAAAGATGCACAAAAACATCGCTGTGAATTTTACAATAAGTGTCTGTTTTTAACATGAACAGTTCAACTAATTAGATCTCTCTGTAATGGCAGTGGCTTGAAGAATTTTAATTGAATTAACCAGCAGATTATTCCATAGTATGAGGAATCTACTAACACTATTTTTGTTCAATTACAGCTTTGTCTGGTGGAAATTGATTAAATGCACATAATGCTTCCTTTTTAAAACTTCCTTTTCCACACGATATGGAAGCATCCAGTTATGAAGTGGATATGAAAGTGCCAGTTATAACACAGTTATGAACTGGGTATGAATTGCCAACTGTATCATATCTCAATAAAAGGAAATAAAACATTCATACGTGGACTCTGAATGTAAAAAAGCCAAACAGTACAAATGTGGTGGCATTGCCTGGCATTGTTTGCCTTCCTGCTTGAGTGATTTATCTAATGTCATTATAAACTGAAATGTTCAAGATGGCTTTCAATAAATACTATTTCTCAAATGAAGAAGTAAGATTTTAACAAATTAAAGTCTGATATGCACATTCATCATTCTAGAAACATGGAAAAAATGAACATAAATCAAAGTAACCATTACAAAACAGCTGAATAGGACAAATAAGATGTATAAACACTCTACTTCAAAGAAAAGATGTTATTTTTTATTTTCTTCTTGGTAAAGTAGCATATTTTAACCAGGTTACAATAAAATTACCACAGGATATTAAAAAAAAAAGAAGTATTTAGAAAATTTTATATACATACATTTGCTTAAAAATTCTATAATGTAAACATTAGCATAGCAAGTTACAATAATATTACAGTTTATTGGTACTTATGTGAATACTGTACATATATATGCTTAATTAATATCTCTTCTACAGTTTAATAGTAACAACAAAAAAAAATCCCTCCCCTAAGTCAAAAGGAAAATTCAGCTTCTTCAGTTGCCAACAGGTGTGGTCCCACATCCAAGACACTTAGTTCTTTATCTCAGTGTTAACTAAGAAGGAAAGCACAGCCTTTCAGAACTGTATTTTCAACCACACTTACATTTTTATAATTTTTAGTGTCTTAAATGATTAATACTCAAAAAACCACTTATCACAGTTTAACTACAGTCACGGCATGGAGATAATTTCTGAAATCTTGTTAAAGGAACTGATTCCCCTACAGGGAAGTGCAATAAATTCTGTTTTGATGCAATAAAATCAATTTTTTTAAAGTCTGGTCATCTGCAGCAATTTGTAAATCTGGAAAAGTCATTCCTTTCTAAACATTTCAGTGCTGTTGTCTAGAATAAAGTCATGCCATTATGAACAAAAAACTAAGCCATTAATATTGATTAGAAGTATGCTCTCATTATTTTTGTAGAAGGAAATTATAAATAATCTAAGTTCTCTATAACTGGATCATAAAAGCACAGTTAGTGCAGAGTGAGAAATAAATGATATGTACAGTGTCACACCCCTGTAGAACAAGTGGTTTCTCTTCCATTCAATATGTGAAACATGAAGCAGGTTAATTGATATTTTTAAACATATTTTATATTTCATATAGATATTTTCCTATAGTAAAGTGTTCCTTTGAATACAGAATGCTATGAAACTACTGATCTTACAAAATAATAATCAAGTTATTATTCCATGTGGTGCAGGGTGCTGACCGAAATTCCCTAACCTACAGAAAGGGAAGGAGAGAAATCCTTTACTTTCTTGAATTGTTTAATCACTTCTCCAGAAGTGACTCAAGATCCAATACAGAAGCATTACTGTTGTTTCCAAGGAGAAAAATGTGTTTTCGTGTGGAACAGGTTTCTTTCCATATATCCTAGAGTTCCAGCTGGAAGAGCCCAGGGCTGGTTCCAAGATCTGCAAGGGCGTATAGCAGCAGGATTTGGTCAAAAAGTGGGTTTTTTCATTTAAGCAGCTGTTCCACAGGTTTCTCACAGTAATTGCAAGGAGGTAACTGTATTTCTATCCACAGGTATATATTATCTGTTCTCAGAATTCCAAGCCATTAGATGAGAAACATTTTGGGGTGGGAGGGTTGAACCTCTGAAATGGCATGAAACTTCTAGCAGAACTGAGATCCCTGCCTTCTTTGAAGGAAAAATAATGACATCAATATCAAAAAGCAACAATTACTAATTCTGGTAACAAAATAATCAGGTTCTTAAACATTAATATGTCCTGGCAGAAGCATCATTAGTTCACTGGGGGTTCACCAAGTCTCATTTATTATTAGCTTGCTGCTTTGAGTCAGTCAACCCCATTTGTTAGTAGGTTCTTATTACTTAATTTGACAGCTACCATCTAGATATTATTCTGTACAATTAAACATGACTTACCAAAAAAAAAATCACCTTAGCAATAGGTCACAATTTTGAGCCAGTAATCTTTAGTACCATTCTGTTCTTTCTCTAAATACTCGTATTAATTCAATCACAATGGTTTATGACTTGCAGCAGATTCTGTAAGGTAATATAATTTGATTACAACTATCACATCAACAATATATTCCATTAAAAAGACTGGCTTTGAAATTATCTTCCTAAGAATATGTGACTTAATGGACATATCAATTTAAGCCTTTATAACTATGTCAATATCCTGCCTCATATAAACCTTGGAGATTTATTGTTATTATTATTGTTATTGAGAACTTTGATTTAATTTGCAAAAGCCAAGTCAACACATTGCACTCTCTATAATGAATGAGAGAATCTCTAAATAAATGAGATTCTGAAAAACCCCAGTCAATCTGTGAATACTGATGGACACATCTGCAAAAGCTGGAAGAGCTCTGCCTGCTCTGTGTGTTTTAGGGAAGTGTTCATGGTGGATGTGCCCCTTTTTTACAGTTTATTTTGAACAGTCACTAAAGGATCAGAGAAGAAGCCCTGGATCTAAAGACAAAGCAGGAATGAAATGCAAACAAGACCACAAATTGCTCCAGGCTGGCTCTACGAGCTCAGGGCTCCCAGGAACAGCTCCAGGGCCCAGCCTGTCCCGAGTCCTCTGTCCTGGGATTACAGCACTGGCCACTGGTGCCAGCAGGAACGGTCAGTAATGAATTAATTAATCATTCATTAGTAATGAACCCAGCAGCTGATTGTGAGCCGCCCACTGAGCACGGGCAGGGGTTTAAGAGCTGTGAGTCAGCCAAAGGAAGTTTAGAGCTGTACAAAAATTGTAACTGCATGGAATTGGTGAACAGGATAAAATGAGAAAATCATTCCACTGACAGAACCATTGTTACACTTACAGGTATTTCAGAAGAATAATATAACTACTTGGGATTCTTCATACCAACTGGCCAACCTTCTTCAAGAGGCTTTGCTGGTTCTGGTGAATGAACAGAAGTGGGATTTTTAACAAATACACAGGATTCTAAGGGCCCAGAATGTCTTGAGGTGGTAGAAATTTGGACATTCCTGTCAATAGGCACCTACTTGCACTCATGCAAGTACCTCAGTAGTCTTCAAAAAACCCAGGGGTATAAAGTGGGAACGCCACCTTGTGAAGGAAGGCTTTCACTCGATCATTTCCTGGGATTTTAGAGAAACCACAGCTGAGCTTTTAAATGGATTAGTAATGCACCCATTATGGTATCTTGTATCACCAAGTGAACATTGTTTGGAGACTGTAATCTTAGGAGCTGATACACAATTCAGCTAAAGTTAACAAAGAGCAATTTGTACACGGTAAACAAGTTTAGTATTTTTATGTGATTTACATACATACATAAAAAATTACAAGAAGCAAGATAATCAGGAATGAAATAATTTTAAGAGCTAAATGCAGATACAAAAAATTCCTTTTAAACAACTAAAAAGAAATTCAGTCTGCAGTAAATGAAATTTCTTACCATTTGCAACTTGCTGAATAAGTACTTGAATCTTTGAATTATTTCTTGAAAATGAATACAGCTTCATGTAACAGATACATCACAAAGGTTTCCATACAGTGTTTTCTTTCAAATTTACTTGCAATTCAGTGTTAGTACATGTGCCACTTCTATTAACCAAGTCTCCACTTTCTGAAAAATGAGTTAAAATTGTTTCAAAGTGGGACCATCATTACAGCTACTTTTCTTTCCAACAAAGCCAAATTAAACCATCAGCAGTGCATCAGACTGAGGAGTTTGGAGAAGCTACTTAACTGCCAATCTACTCACTTTCCTTTCTTCTTAGTAAGTGTCCCACTGTTAACTAACACAAAACACCAACAGTAATTCATCTGTTAATGAACACACAGCAGCGAGCTCCCAGGCTGGCCCTTGGGCTTTTCTGTTTGTCTGTGTGGGAACTGAGATCTTACTGACTGAGAAACACTGTTTCATTTCTGTGACATGATTTCACCTACCGAAATTTCTGACCTGGAGAGTGAATCCCACTCCTCTCTGCCACATTTTGCAGTTGGGTGCAGTCTAAAAGCTCTGTATTTCAGTGGTGGGAATCCAGCACGTGGGGCTCACACTTGGGCAGCAGCCCACTGATGCCACTCACTGGGTAACAAAGCCCTTCTCACTTGAGAGGTGCCACTGACAATGACTGGACCACTGAACAAAACACACTGCTCACAGGTTTGCACAACACAAGTTCCAGTTTGCTGGACCTTTAGTAAAGCACTGAGGTACAAAGTCTGTTATTAATCATCAGCTTGTTTTTTCCTGGAGAAGAAGATGTGAAAATTTAATATAATGAATGGATAATAAAATGACAAGATACATCAATTTAAGTAACATTATCCAAAAAAACTTGTGAGAGGAAAGATGTTCTTACATAAAGGAAAACCAGAATACAATTGATAGAAAATTTGAACATACACTGCTTAAACTTAATGAAGAGAAGAAGATAGCTAAAACATAATTAACTGCCTACGGCAGTGCAGCTAATGGATACTGAACTGGATTCCAGTTAATCCATGTCAGGACTTCCATCACTTGTAACAATTCTTGTCAATTCTTTACTTACTCTTACAGTAGTAGCATTACCAATTACTTTTCAATAAGAGGTGATGGGTAACAGGCACTTTCATTACAGGCAATTTTTAAGTATCACCATGTGAAGGGTTTTACAAAATCAGATTAAGAATTCCACCCTGTCCTGTTAATGATGGACTGTTCTGTAACATAAGCAACAAATTAATAACAAAATATAATCCAAGACTTAAAAGCACTGTTTTGTACCATGCTAATTTTGAGTATCCTTGTGGTGGTTTGTAGAAATGAATAACATTGCACCTGCCTTACAGCAAGACTGAAATTTCACTAAAAAATTATTACATTCTCTGATTTTAAACAGTTACTTCCCACAAATGAATGCTACTGAGAATATCTAACTAGAAATGTACAAAAGCTATTTTTCCACCTGTAATGTTTTTCTCGTCATCTACATCTGTTAAGTTTTTTAAAAACCTTTGTGTGTCAGAGGTTTACAATAAAAAAACCAAAACAACCCAGTCTTTCTATTTACAAAAGGTAATAAATTAGTGAGGTTCTTTTAAGCACATCCTTCTGACATACTAAGTAGTGACAACCATAAAGGTTTACTAAGGAAAAAAAAATTGTCATGACATGAAGCCCGTGTCTCTCTGGAACAGAAAACTGTACATGGAAAAAGGGACAACGTAATACAAACAAGGAATTCATTGTGACAGAAGGACTTCAGAGGAACAAAGGAGAATTTGTGCAGTGCAGCTTTACAAAACAAAGGAAATGCCGATCAGTTTGCTGAGCTCTTGTGAAGAGCCCTCGTATTCTTTCGAGAAAGTGATTACTGCCTTCCAAAGTAGTTAATCAGGATATGACCCTTGGTAATGAATGTCTCTTTTCAGGATTTAAGTTGATGCAGCTGTAGTCTCTTCAGGAGCTTAAATTATAAATATAGGCTAGGAAGGAATCACAGAACAACCTAAAGTACGTGCTGCCCATAGTGACAATTACGGAGAAGGGTCAGAGATCACCACTCTGAGGCTCCAGGCTCCGCGGCTCCCTTGGGTGGCTGCGGGACAGTTTGGGGAAGCGGGTGGTCACTCTCGAGCGATTGCTTTTGCTTACTGGTTCTCCAGAAGGTGGGATATCACTAGGGAGACAAAAAATAAACACAGAACAGCTAATTTATGTTACACATAAATTGTTGTGTAGTTATTTCCAACATGAAAAAAGCAGATGTTATGAGAGCCTGGCACATGACTGCAAAGTACTGCACACATCTTCAACATCACGGAATTGCATTCTTTCTACTGGTATCTCAAGTGTGAGTTACAAAATGGGCTCTTTCAGAAATGAGAACTAGTAGAACTTTCAATACTTTATGGAAGATTGCAAGTTACAGGATAAAAGCGGATCTCTATGAGTTGCAGTTCAGAAATGGTGGGAAAAGCATTTTGAAGTGATAAAAGTACAAGCAAAATAGACAAGAGCTTGGATGATGCTCAATTAACAATCCTCTAATCATGGATGGATGTATCATTACATGATGAAGTACATTGGTAATACATCCCTGAATTCTTCAGTCTCTCCTGACCCACAACAGACTACAGTCTTACATGAATGAGCCTTTTGGAAAAGACTCTGAGAAGAAGTACATTAAGTTCATAAACAAGCAGTAACAGAAAATTCCAGCTTACCTAGGTGATATTCAGGCTATAGACTCCTCGGAAAACTACAGTATAAAGGGATAGCATTGTACTTTTGCCATTCTTTTACAGGACTCCACATGGTTTTTAATTAAACTGCTTACACACAGATCAATAAATAAAACTAAGTTTTGCATTTAGCAACTCAACTAAGCAATAAAATTATACAGCATACAAAGCCAAGCTTATTTTCATAAGTGAGAAACCCCAACCTTATAATACCTATCTTCAGAGTGTGATAACAAGTCCAGAAGGGAGAAATTGTTCATCTGCAGTTCTGGCCATATTAAACAAACACAGATATATTTTAAAACAATCCCCAAAGTTCTCTGTGCAGTTCCTTTTGCTGCAGAGTGACCTTCCTCACACACAGGTCACACACTCCTGCCAGAGCCACAGGCACACTCAGGCCCCGCTGAGGTGTTCTGAGCACGCACATGGGAGAGATGTTAACGAAGCAAAAGCCTTTCACAAGTTCTGGGACTGAGTGGAAAATTCACTTGCAGGCAGCAGAGACTTCTGCAAGAAAGGGCAGCTGTCCTGCCCTGGCCATTGGCTGTGGAACTGCAGAGCACACACAGCCACTCCCACAAAGGTAAGAGAAATAAAACAGAATGGAGAAGTTATGTTCAATTCAGATGCTAAGCAACAGAAAATAAAGTTTTGTGGGTTTTTTTTTAATGGCAGAGTATTTAACTGGTCTAAGTTTCTAAGCAGAAAACTCTGAAATAGCTTTATTGGAAATAATAAAGGATTTTCCTAAATCAAGATCCACCACATTCTTATTATAGTGTTTAGTCTTCCAAGGTAACTATGAAGTCCTTTGTGTGAAAAAATGCATAAAATACCTGTGGCATACATCCTCTTCTTTTTCAATAAAGAGATTAACAAGTTACATCTTTAGTTCCTTATTTTTTCTTATCACTAAAATAAAAAGTCTTAAAATGAATTTAGCCTATGTTATTAATTCTTGGTAGCCAAGGATAATTGGATTTCCAACCATGGCCCTATGATTTCTTATTCTGAAACTCAGCAATGCTATCTAAGTTGCTGGAGAGAATTCTGATCATGTGAATCCAATTTCAGCTGTGCTCATTACCATGGATTTCTTTTAGTAACATGAATATTATTACTCATAATTTTTATACTATTTATAAAATTGAGCAATGCAGTGTTGATACTGTAATGCTTGTAAAAGAGAGCATGTGACACTGGCTTCAGAGGGTTGTGATTTTGTTTTAAGATATGTATTTTTCAGAACATGTAAACGTAAAATAATCTAAATATCAAATATACAGTGGTATAAAATTCAATGTTTGCCTCATTGGGCTTTGCTCAATCTAAAATAGGTTAATTCACCAGCACGATGGCCACTGCTGACAGAGCTCTGGCTTCCTGAGGCACACGGAGCTCCCTGGCAGGTACAAGGTGCTTCACCTTGCAGAAGAGAGCACGAGCTGAGCGCAATTACTGTAATTTGGCGATTGCTCTATGGAAAGCACATTTTAATGCACAAGCTCCTCCTGCTGGCATGTCCCCAAAACGACATCAGTGCCAGCCCAATGGAGCAAAGCTGTTCAGAGGGAAAAGGGCAAAAGGGGCAGAAGGAGTTCCCCTAAAATGAAGAGAGATTAATTAATATCAGTCTGCCCTGCCAGGCACGGCGGAGGTAATCAGGTCATTCAAGGTAATTACACGAACACCAACGTCTGTGAGCAAAGGACAGAAATTGCAAATAATTCTGCTAATGTAAATGATGCTATTCCACAACATGATATGTCTAATAACTAAATTAGAGGTTAATTTATCTTAAATGTCTTAGCTAATTTTTATAATGACAATCTAAGACACATCATTATCTAATGTAGGTTTACAGAAATCAATGTATATCTGAGGAATTACGTCTTCATGCATTCAGCATGAAATGAGAACTAGAGCTGAAATTTAATTGATCAACTTCCATGGAAACAGATGTTCTCTGAGGGAAGAAGTTTCAAGTATTAAAAAAGAGTCATAAATTTAAAAGTCTTTCAGCCCCTTTTCATCCTCCCTTTTCCCAAACCTGATGGGAGAACCAGCCATCTCACTCGCCTGCTTCAGCTCTGGCTTTGTTACCAACATGACCAACCCCCCCTAAAACACATGGTAGTCAAGTAGGAGGAAAAGATTCATCTCCCATCTCTCCTGTCTCCTGGTATTAGATTCAATAATTTAGTTGTGGCCTTGAGGTCAAATGATACCTATACAGATACCTATACAGCACTAAACAAGACACCTCTAAAATGTATTGACAGTTCAAACAGTCAAATATTCCATGAGCTCTTGGGCAGTGGCATGAAGACCTTAAAATGATCCTGTCTGTATTTCTGGCAAATGCACATAAAGACAGAATTGAAACAAACATATTTTTGCCACCCTGTGTTTGGGATGGAGAAGGAAGACTACACCATCACCTACAAGGTTTGCAAATCCTCTCATTTGTCACATTCAGTAAAATTAGTCCCTAGGTTAGTTTGGGGGGGCTGAGTTAGGGTTCACCTATAGGTGATCATTTTACTCAGATTAAGATACAAATTTAAAATACTTAAATCTAAACCAGGGAGTAGCTGTGCTGCAGAACTCTCCCAGCCTGGCTGCCTCGAGTCCCTGAGTAAGCACTTACTCTAAGCCTCCACCTGTCCCAGCTGCACCTGTTTGGCTTTAATACGACATTCTTCTTTTCATTCTATTGCCTTCTGAGCCACAGAAGCCTGAGCAGGGTCCAATTTTCTAGGCCGAGCCTGGCAGGCAGAGAGGCTTGCCAGGCACTGCCCTGTTCAGCAGTGGAATGTCCACCTATTAAAGGCTCAAGTTCTTTTCTACATTCTCACCTTGGCCCATTCTGAAGAAAAAAGCAACCTGCTGAGGCAATCAATTCTCCTTCCCACCGGGTCATTGTTTAGCTTTTAAGCATTCCTGATTGATTTGCCCAGCGTTTGTTTGGCAAACGATTCAGTTTCATTGATTTTGTCTTGGTGTCAAGTTCTGCCTGAGGTGCATCTATAGAAAATAGCTTAAAATAACCGGTCCTTTTCATCAGCTGCTGGTTTATTCATACCTTTGATTTATTGCTCTTCCTGTATCCAAATGTAAACTGTATTTTGTGGGGTTTTCTTTACATACTCAGCATAGGAACTGCAGTATTCTCTTGGCTGATGTTGTGAGCGTGTACATGAAGAAATTCATTTCCCAGCTCACTGCCTATTCTTCAGGATAAAATCCGAGAGAGAAGTTTTTGATAAAAATAGTATAACATGTCTGCAATTGGAAATACTTTTGTGTCAGCCAGAGATCAGAGAACAGAAGTAATAAGCACATATTGGGAGTGTAGCAAAGCTCAGGATCAGGCATTTCATGGATCTATCTATAGATCTATCTCACATGTAAATGCCTCTCTGGAGACATTCATAATTCTAGTTTTACTTGAGTTATATTAAACACACCTCATGAAAAAAGGCATTCACTGCCAGATAAATTTGGTGACTTTTGCCAGCTTCTTGTGTTATTAATACTTTGTTAGTCATTATAATAATCTAATTCT
The DNA here is from genome assembly GCA_013397055.1 of Pachycephala philippinensis. Taxonomy (NCBI): domain Eukaryota; kingdom Metazoa; phylum Chordata; class Aves; order Passeriformes; genus Pachycephala; species Pachycephala philippinensis. The sequence goes on along the minus strand of VWZT01003761.1, from coordinate 290,550 downwards.
GGTTATAACCTCAACATTTAATGTGGTGCTCAGGCAGGCAGCTCCTCAAAAAGGTACTGTTAAGCAATGCCCAAGACTATATCAGGAGATCCTTATTAGACAATTGAGAACTAATTCTGACTTGGCAGTGCAACGTATCTCAGCACCTTCTGCCAATTAGATAAGACACCTGTTTAGTGGCATTATTAACTAAGATTCTGAATTCCCCAATTTCACATACTGTAGTAACTCCTGCTTTGCAGTCAACTGGGTAAAATCCTTGTTTCCAGCTATTGAAGTGTAAAAATAATTGGAGACACATTTCCTGCCACTGCTCCCAATCTTTTAGAAATTAAATATAATTATTAATGAGAAACTGTGATCTCCATTTATTAATACAAATGTCTGATTTGGATGTTTAAAGAGTCAGTTATTAACAGAAAAGATAGAAAGAAAACCCCTCTATAGTACACTTCAACACTGAAAATCCTGAAGACACTATTAGAGCAAAGTTGTCAGGTTACAAACTGAATAATCATTTCCCATCAGATTTCATCTAAAATGAAATTTCAAGAAATGAAAAGCATTAATTCTAATATTCTGTCCAACCATTTGGTTAATGTAGAGCTCCTTCTACTTCCACATACACACTTCTACACCCAAGATGCATTTGATCTCTTCTTGAAGTGAAATAATGACACATAATCGTGTTTCCATTTGTTATAATTCAAAGTACCCTGACTTGAACATTCACATGCTACAATTCAGTTTCCATAACAGCATGAAGATTTTCTTCATCAACATCTGCATTGTTATTTGAATTTTTCTGTAAACCATGACACTGTACATAACTCTGATGACACAGTATTTTTTTCCCCACTAAATTCACTTTGAAGTTGGCATAACAAGATCGTTTCTGTATCTAATACTTACATAACTGAGTAATATCTATGTTATGCATTCTTTCACTCAGGAAATGCTCAGAACCCTGCAAAGGTGACCTTCCATCAGTTTCCATCTACGCAATACTTGTACTTAATACCCTCATTCCTTGGCTTTCCCCTGCCCAACGACCTCTGCATTTGGGAATGGTTACTGTCCATGTTTTGTGATGCCCCAGACAGAATAACAGAATGCATGAACACTGTGCTCTGGCAAACGATAACTAGGAAGACAGAAATCACCAAACACTGATTTACATTTATTTATAATTTATATATTTGGTTTTTGTATTCCTGTGCTCAGTTGAAAGGCAGAAGTTTGGCTGTTCCCTATCATTTACCCGATCCTGAGCTCACTAATTCACTGAGACTAATGGTAATAAAAAACTCGGTTCACATTCCTGCCTTACTTTGCCATGTCAGACTTTAGCCTTCAACACCACCTGATTTCACCCCCTGGGAAAGGCAGCACAGTTACCAGTCTCCTGTTTTTCCACGGGCTCAGGAGCAAACAGCTCCTGGTGCTTCAGCTCTGAGCTGGGCAATGGCCCTGGTGGAGCGAGCTGGCTGCTGTGTCCCTGCTGAGGGGCTCTGTCCCCTCCATGCTCCCTGACTCTTCTTTGATCCAAATCCAGCCAGGCAGGAATATTTGCCTCAAAGCACTGGCATGTGCAGCTTTCAATGAGTTTAAATAGTCTCCAAGGGAATAATGCAACTTAGCTCTCTTTGCTTTGAGTTTTGCCACTAAACTGCCCATCATAAAAAACAACCTGCACAAGCAATTACCATCATTCTTTTATTTTTAAGAACAAGCCCCTTCTTTTAAAATTACCATAGAAGCAAATGGAATGAGAGAGAAAAGTTGTGACCAAAGCATGTTGTTTTGATCTTCCAAGGAAGTGCTTGAGTTTTAATTGCTCCATCAAGTTAAGAGGTATCAGCTGCTTCTCTCAAGTATCTCCATTTCTCATGAAGATTACACATGATATTAACATGTGCAAAAGGCAGGAGGGAGCTGACGTGACTGTTCTCAGGGTCAGATCCAGATTTGAATCAAAGTCACATTCAAAATAACAGCTATGAATATAAAAAAATGAACAAACTTGAAAACTGCTCCTAGAATCATAATCATAACTTCTCTGGAAAATATGGTGGCAATGATAATGTGAAGTACATTGCTCTATAGCAATCACTCTTTCTGGGTTTTATTTTTAAATACTGAGGGCATGTTATTGCACTCCAACCATAAACTTGATACGAATAGTGATCCATGACCTAAAAACCTCAAAAATATAGGCCATAATCTCAACCCCTGGGAGCTTTTAAATTGTTCTTCATTTTAGCCCATTATTTCATTTTCCTAAGAAAAAAAAGAAATTCCCACTGAGTTGGATAAGCTCAAAAAAAATAGTACATCTGCACCTGGCAACATAATCACAGGGAGCGGGTTGAGACTTGGCATAGTGGAATTAGATCTGTACTCTCTAAATAAACAAAAGTAATCAAGATGGGGAAATATGTAAATAAATGAGTACCATCAACAGAATAACAAGGGAAATGCTGACTTTGTTCTTGGTAATGAAGACAGGGACTAATGTTTACATTTAATCCAAGACAGAAAAGGAAACTCATGGAAGAATGACATTGCCTGGTAAACGACTGAGGGAGCCAGCTTGGGATGCAACAATCTTGATGGATTAGACAGAAGCTAAACAAGCATCAGGCTGGCCAGCAAAAAGACGACCACAGTAATCAGCAACCAAAATCACATTTTCTGTTTAATCATATTTTAATTATTTTCTCTGTAAAAAAAGAAAATGTCCATGATAAATGCAGCTCATCCTTTTTTTTCTCTCTGACTCCAAATTAGGTTAACAGGCAGCAAAATCTGCTACTGACTCCAGCGGGAGTTCAATGCACGGTGCATTGCTGGCCAGGAGCTCCTGAAATTTGGGGTCAGCTCTCCAGGTACCATCAGATTCAGAGTCTTTAAAAACTGTATCATCTTGGCCCCTCTATAACTCAGAACTTTGCCAATGAGTTCAAAATAAAAATAAATCAGATTTGCAATAAGCTTGCTCCTTTGCCAGAATATTAGAGAAGAATCAATTCAGGACACCAGTGAGCAGCCATGACTCTGCCACTGCTGGCAGCCCCTGCAGTGTAGCTCCAGGGCTGGAGTGACATTCCTGGCAGCTGGGAGCTGCTGAACCTTCTCAGTTCTCAGCTCCTGGAGAAGCCTGGAAATGGCTACTGCTGCCCAAAGAATCTGCTTCTGGAGGCCAGCTGAGTTTTGTCCCAGAAGGAAGCTATCACAAGATCACAGGATCACAAGACAGGCACTTTCCTCATTTACCTATGAAATCCCCTTCTTGTTTCTTTGAGTTTTGTGGCTGTTGGCCACATGAAGATTTTGCTGTTAGGAAGAACAGTCACCTTTGATAGAGGACATTTTATGGCTCCAAGTAAACTTTGAACTGAATAGTAAATTGCTGTCCCTGGTTTAGAAGCTCAGTGAAGCACCTGTGGCAGAGGTCAGTGTCACACATGTACGGTACCAGAAGGCTGTGAGATCATGCAGAATTTTACCTTGGTCAGGGCAGTTCTGCTCTGCCAGCAGGAGAACAGCCTCAGCAGGCAGGAGGGAAGTGTGTGCCTGCAGCTCCCCTGCAGTGGTGCTGTGCTGGCCTGAGAAGCATCGAGCAGAGGCTGCTTGTGCCCTGCTCAGGTGACACACAGAACCTGACTGCAGTGACAGCTCCACAGGCAGACGGGAAGCCTTTTCATCTTATCCCTGCCCCGTGCTTAGAAACCTTGGCACAGGATTTTCTTGGAGCCTTGAGGATTTAGATGCATTTTGACTCAGCTGTAGCACTAACAGTAAAAATATGATAAAATATTCCATCTGCCTGACAATGCAAACCAACCCCACTTTCTTTCCCTTTGGTCATACCTGGCTGTTCTCAATAGCTGATGGCTTTAGGATTTATCTCTTTTAATATGTAGGAGTCTTCTACTGAAAGATTTCTAACCAAGTCAGACATTTAGAGCTGTTCAGTGTATATATATGATTTACCAGATTTACTGTATTAAGACTAATAAATTAAATCTCTTATAATTAATTTATGAGTTCTTAAGAATAAAATTTCAGAGGCCAGGTAGACATGGAATAGCAAGAAATGGGCTGTTTGCAAGGCCCGTATTTCTAACTTTCAGATCCAAAGATCAGCAGGTCTCCTTTTACCACATATCATGAGTTTTACTAAACTCCTAAGTATAACTGTGTTACACTTCTAAAATCTTAATCTAAAAATAAACCTTCACACTGCTGTTAGTATAATCAAACTGTGGAGCACTGTGTAATTAATATGTGAAGATTTGAAGAAAAATTACTCTGGTCTGCTCTTGGAGGTGGTGACCCCAGCCATCCCAGTACCAATCCTTCCCGGAATTTCTGTTTAAAATTGCGTTATTTGAGCAAGAGTAAACTGAAGAAGCCTGTTTAGCTATAAAGCAGATGTGCTTTATGTGCAGCTGTTGTGGCTCCATCCTCCCAGCCCAGCAGGGCCTGATGTCAGACTGATGCTGTGAATGTGCCAGGTTCTCGCTGGGTGCTGTCCCGGGGTGAGGGCAGGGACAGGGAGTGGGAGCATGGGGAGGATGAGATCTGTGCCACCCCTGCTGCTGCACACACACCAGCACTGGGTGAAGCTACCTCTGTTATTTCTGCACAGACCTCATGAGTTCAGGTCATTTGACATTTCTGAACTGACATTTGGCCTAATTTGTACCTACAGAGGATGTATTTGGAGACATCTGGAGCAGTCTAAAGTTAAAAGCCAGCCAAAATCACTTTCTTTACTCATTGGTTAATGATGTGAAGGGCTATGGCAGGGATGAAAGCCTGCATAGTATGAATTTTTTGTTATTAATAGACAAGTACCTATAATTACATCAAGTTATTCTAGGATACTTCAGCTCACTGTTCATGGATTCTGCTACCACCACAGAAGTGCCAAACATATTAAAAATACACCACAAAAAATAGAACCCGAAATACAACAGAATTGAATGGATTATGTTTACAGCTGGCAGATAAGCAAAACCAAGGAACAAAGCTTCTGTAGGATGTTTTGAATTTCAGTGATGGCCTGTAGCTAATTCCTGCTGTTTTCACAGGAGAAACTGATGGTTGCTGCAATATTTTTCAATACAAGTTCAAATGAGGAAAAGAAATAACCCACCTCCTTTTGAAAAACTGTGCAGTTGGGCATAAACAAACTTGTTATGGTCTGGATTAAAGCCAAGTACATGCACAAGTACAAAGATACCTCCCTTATGAAGATTATTTGCTTTACGTATTTGAATGGAAGCATCCATTTATCCATTACTGCCAGTGTTGCACAGAAAGGAGTAGGAATAAGCACTGGAAGACTGCAATATAAGATGTATAAACAGATTGTTCTAAACCACAGTTCCATGAGTATTCCTTACTGCTTCACATGCTAACAGAAAGGAATAAACTTTATTTTCCATCTCTCAGCATAGCTTCTTTCATTCCTCAAAATCTCCTCTACTGTGGAAAAGTAATTAAACTTAATCTTTGGTTTTATTCCCAGTGAAATAAGCATTATAGAATAGTTTTTCTTGCAATACTTCAAATCTAACAGTTACATTAATAGGAAAAAAAATCACGTTGTTTCACTAGCAAATTATTTTGTTAAAAACCATTCTACTAATTCTGCCATTCAAGCAATTATGTAAAATTTACATATGGGAATACATTTGCACACACTCATTCTGATTTAAAGAACAGTGTATTTTCCATAATTATTCCCATTTTTTCCCCTCCATAACAGATTTCTCAAGGACAATTGCACTGAGATATTGGCATTTCAGGGCATCTGGACCAAACATCATAAACTCATGTCTGAGAGCTCAGCTTGCAACATCTCTGACAATGCATTACAGAAATACACCACGCCAAAACTGTTTGCAAATGCCATCCTGTGCCAAAAGTGTTTGCAGATGTCACAGAGAACCACCCAACATGAAAAGGGCCTTTGGTGAATGCAGAGCAGCTCCTTGTGCACCAAGGCCTGGTGTGCAGGGTGCAATCACCAGCAGTGCCCCAAGGGACAGGCACCAGGCAGGAACAAAAGCAGGCAGGGACTTACAGGGGCCATTTGTTGTTTTTCTGCATCAGAGACCTTGAAAAATGTCATTTTCCATTTCACAGAGTGTCAGAAAGGCAGTTTGGTGATAAGACAATGGGTGTTTGGGAACTGAAGAGAGAACAGTGCTCTGTGCCCTGACTAGAAGGAGATAGAGCCAGCCTGGTAGGGCAGGTAACTCAGACCCTGCTTCCCAAACCACAAATCCCCTAAAGCCTGTTCTCACTGCAGATGCTGCCTTTGTACATCCAATGCACACGTGCTGGTCTGGGAGTTCTTCAGTCCTTCTACATTTTAGAAACTCGTAGAAGAAAAGTGATTTTTAGATGGTCTGTGTTGTTGGCAAGTATCTCTATTAAGCTTCCCCTATTAACAGAATTCAAGCTGAAAATGGCAAATTGAAGTCCTTCTTTTGAACATACACTCTGAATTTCAGCAACTCGTTTGTACCAGGAGTTATTTGTTATAAACTGTGTCTATCAGCTTCATGACTCAATGTAAGATTTTACTAAGTAAAGAATTAAACTCATGAATCTCCAGATGGGGTTTTGTGCAGGTCTCATCACCCAGGCCACAGCAGTGTAGTTTAAGTAATATATTTTGCCATGCAGACTGGTAAAAGTGAGTAAGAAGCACTTAAGTTCCTTTCAACACATCAAAGAAAATCAGGAGTTAAAATAACCTCACTCTTTGTGAGAATAGTATGGCTTCAGAAACATCTTTAAGTGCCACAGTTGCATGCTATGCAACTTCTAACTATATTATAAATACAATATATATGATAAATAAGATATTGTTTCGTTTGGTTTCTTTCAGTTCCATTAATCAGTTTCTATTAATTCTGTGAACATATATTTAAAGAATTAATTCCTTCTTGAGTTGTACATTTCAAATTCTAATCTAAAAAAACATCACTAGAAGAGTTGTGGGCTATAAGAACTTGTCCATAGGGGAAACACACCATCCCATCTCCTCCAGGCCCTCACGCCATCCCACTCCCTGCACCCCTCTTCCAGCTGGATGGAGAATGGCAATTGGGGGATTTCTCCTCCTTCCAGCACTGTGCCATTCCCACAAAGAGCTCAGCTGTGGGATCCAGGCTTGCTGAGCCAGCAGTGGATCCGCACATCCTCACGGGGGAGTCCCCAAGGCCTTGTCCCAAGAACCAGGAGAGGGAACTTGGGGTTCTGGATCCCCAAACTCCCGGATCCACCTGCACTCGCACACAGATTGCTGGGGCTGACCAGATGGCTCCTTACAAAACAACATGCTCACATCAACAGTGTTCAAAACACTTTCTGCTGGAAACTTGTTTTCTTTCAGGGACCTGCAGATGGTTCCCTTCCCCTACCTGTAAGTTCTCCAAAATACATCTCCTGAACTGGCTGTTATGCAATCTTCATATGCTGAGATTTGACTGTGAATATCTAAAGCTGGCAATTTTCTTAAAATAAGCTCCAAAAAGAGAAACTTAACAAGCAATTATAGATCAGCTAGTTTAAATGCAGCTGTAGAATAAATATTACAAACTGTTTTGTAGGATTTAGTAGGCCAAAAAGTAAGCTTTAAAAATCACGATTTCATTACAGGGAACTCATGGAGATTTAGGCAAGGCCAAGAAATAGGCTCAAGAAGGGCACATTTTGTGAAAAGAACATTACACAGCTCCATCAGAGGTAGCTGTGGGGTGTACCTGAGCCAGTCCTGAACAACCATGCAGTAAATGGCTCTCACCATCCACATGTCCCATTATGAATTCATTCCAGTCACTATAGAGGCAATTTAGTGTACTCTTACCTGCTCAGCAGCTTAAAAATAACACTGAGAAGAAAATTATCTTCACATCAAATTACAATATTCCCTTTGGTTTTTTGGGTTTTTTGGCCAGTCTGGTGCTCTTTGATGACTTGGATGCTACATAAAAACATGCATTAGGATGCAATATAACTCTATGTATTTGTGGGCTTTTTATATTGAAAATTCCGTGCCCAGTTTAAAACATTGTATTAAATTTGGGGCTTTGATTCAAAAGGGACAAAAAGACACAGCTTTGGTAGTTCCAAGTATGAGAGCTCCCACATGCTGGAAGGCAGACACGGTCACACAGCAAGCACACGTAGGCATCTGCACTTGTTTCCACTCCCAGCATTTTAGCACATTCTCAACTATTGATTGACTGAGTTGCAAACTCCTCTGTGCTCTCCTCCTCTGAGAAAGTCAATTCCAGCAGAATAATGGAGCAAATTGTTATAGACAGAGAGGATAACCAGGAAATAGTGTCCAGACATATCTAGTCCCATTTACTGGAAAAAGTAGGATAACACATAGAAAATGAAACTCTTTTCCATTAAATTAGGTGCATTATTGAAGCAACTTTTTAAAAAGAATTCTACTCAGACAATCATGCCAGAAACTGATTTACATAGTAAAAAGAAATAACTAAACAATTGCAAAGATAATAAAAAGAAATAACTAGACTTAGTTTCCTTTACAAATTATGTATACTTGTTAATGAACAAAAAAAAATCTGAATCTTTGATAAGTACTATTATTTGAAGGGAAGAAGAAAGGAAATATCCTGTTATATTTCTTAGCTATTCAAGTAGAAATATGTTCTATGGGCTTACTAGAAAAGTTTTTATCAATCTTGTAGAGATGTCAAACTCTTTCAAATGTGAAGATTTTGATGTCAGTGTTTCACAGTTGTCAGTAATGAGGTGCAGGCTGTGAGGTTAATGGAGAGCAGGTTCATAGACATGGGTTTGTATTTGGCTGTTTTCATGGTTACACTTTGTAACTCCTGATTCATCATTTTGCATGAGAACTAAAAGATGCATTTGTTTTATCCAAGATTTAAGTACAACACCATGGGATTGCTTCTGGAGACAAACACAGCACAAAGAGCCTATTAACCCAGCACAGAGCTGCTGAACAGAGATTCCAGAATGCACCTATCCCAGCTCTCAGTGAGACTGAATTTCCCAGACACAGACTGGGAAGGGCGGCTGCCAGGCAGGCTGGGGCTCTGGGCAGGCCTGGCTGAGCTGGGCTCTGGCCCAGACCGAGCAGCACCCACAGCTGAAGGCAGAGCCACAGTGAGCCCGAGGTGCCGCCGCGCTCCGAGGCAGCCACAGCCCTGCCCAAAGAGGTCCCCTGTCCCCTCGGGGTTGGCTCTCCAAGGCACATGGATCTCATTCCTATATTCTTCCATAGAGTTCATACCTTGGAGAATGAGCATAGTAAACTGACACAGATGATATCACAAATATCTGCATTTTAAATATTATTAAAAGTGCCACCTAGATTTAATTTTGTGCGGATTTGCATATGTCCCACACATGCACATTTTATACTTTCATATATCCACTTACAGTATCCTGATACCAATGAACAGTGACAGCAGAGTTTCAGAACTGCACAAAGAAATTGTTTCCTACTGAGGAAATACAGATTCTAGGGTTTTAGGATGAGTAGAGTACATATACTGCTGAATGGAGAAGATCAACATACAAATTACTTTAGAATCTACTAAATGTTTACATGAGCAAAGATTGATTTTAAAGTATGCAGACAATGAAGCTGAAGATAGAAGATGATTGCTTGTGTATTTTCCACGTTTCCAGTACTTTAAAAAAAATCATCCTGAATTACGCTGAAAGCACTTCACAAAAATATATTCAGGGTATGAAAAGGAGAGAATGGCAGCTTACGGAGCTGAGGATTAAAGGATGAGAGGCAGTTTTGTCACAGCACACAGAGAACAGGTTCACTGAATGCCCACCACTCTGGTCAGACAACCAAATCAGAGGGATCTCCTCTTGCCAGGCATTTCCTTTGCTCTGTACATGGAGTAAAACCTGAATGCAGAATGTTCATTGCACCAGACCTTCTCACCCCAAGATCCTAAGTGCAGTTGAATCTTTATACACAGTAAGAATGTTCTAAAATACCAGAATCACCCATGCATATTTTTTTCAAGGCTTGTTTTCAGAAGACAAAACACCTTCTACACAGTGTTTAAATAAAAATTCTGTGCCTATGGTGAACACCTTTCATTGCTAGTTCAGCTACTGTTGCCATTTCAAAAAGTGAGAGAAAATCCCAATACACTTCTAATGAAATGGCTTCTTCTGTGTGTGCATAAAATGCAGTAAAGAAAGATAAATCCTGTGTAAGTGTTCTCTTTTTTTACGTTCTTTTCCACCATTTTTCTTTTTTCACCTCATTTTAACGTACATTCTCTTCAATCAGTCCAAACTGTCTCATTCACTCTCTTGCTGCTGTTACATTTTACAGCACTCATCTACTCTTACTCTGCTCATTTATTCCTGTATTCCCTACCTTCTCCAGTTTCCTTTCTACAGTAATGCACACTGACAGCCACAACACTGTTACCACTAAAACCCAGCTATTGTTTGCTCCTGTTCCTGCCCAATTCTTCTTCAACAAACTCCTGTGCTAAGCTGAGTCTACATAGGTGAGTCAAACCTCTATTGTCCAGAAACCATCATTCCCACAGCTCCCCATGTAAACCAATTCCCTCCATCATTAACCTCAAATTATCTCTTTCAAATCAACTCACCCATTTCAGTTTGCCCTCATTTCACATTTCCTTTATTACAATATAGGCCTCAAGTCCCTGTTGACTCCCTCTGGTTTCAGCCACCCAGACCTCACTCACAGTGTGACACTGCGCTGCCCAAGCTCAGTGAGCAAATCCCACTCAGTATTTGACAAATTTTTATTCTATTGCTCTACCTGCCCAAATATATTTCGTGAAAAATTCCAGTATTTTCAGTACACTCCTCCAGGCTGAACACCTCACTTGAAAGTTCTCACCGAACAAGTCACTCATTAAAAGAATGACTCTGGTGAACAACTGCAGACTGTTGCAATCTGGACTTTTCTGGTTTTATGCACTGCTGTTAAATTAATTTAAACTAACACCTTGACACTGTGCTGTGCACTCTAACATGTAATGATAATGACATCTTCTTGGGTTAAATTCTATTCCTATATGTCATTTATTCAATATATTAACCAGTGCTGATAATCAGAAGGGAAAAAAGCGAGAATATTGGTAGAAAACCACAGTGCTTACAAGAAAGGTGCAGTAATTCTATATTTGAGTGTCAGGTACAGCTGTCATAGAGCTCGTCTGACAAGAACATCTTTATTCTTTTATTCACTTAGGAAAACCACACCACACTACAAAGAAAAGGTCTCAAGATGGCTGTCAACATTGCAGAAAGCAAAAAAAAAAGTAAACTGATTGTTCCATACCTTATCCCACAGTAAAGTGGGATATGCTATCAAGAATGAGGACAGGACTTTGAAGTCCTGCACACTTAACTCTTTTAGCATTTCTAGCATTCCACTTTTCATAACCTGGATGCAAAAATTTGTTCCAGATCCAAAAATGGCATAAGGAGCTTTAAAAAATACTGGATCCATTGTTTATGAGTTAGGTATGGACAAAACAGAAGCAGGATTTCTGCATGTGTTTAAAATTAGAAATAGTTTCTGATTTAGCTAACCAAATCCACCTTGGCAAATCCCTGCCAGAGGTGAGTGTGCAGTAAAGATGCTGACAGGAGTGGTGTGCCCAACCTCAGAACTGAAACTTTCTTTCCTGGCTCTAGAGCCCATTTCTTCCACCAATTTCAGAAACACCTGCTCGGTACAGAAATGCCTGAATATATAAAGAATTCACTTTTTAACAAGGCAGTGCACGTGACTTGTAACCAAGGAAACAGGATCACTGCTGTAATGACACAAAACTTTAACTGGCTCTGTGTTCTTTTATGAGAAAAATCTTAACCTCTTCTTGCACTGGTACAAGTTCAGTGTGTTAGAGACACAAACCCCAGAGTTTAGAAACCCTGTCTTTTGCTAAGGACTTGCTGAGTTTGTTGGCAAGCAGCAAAGGAGCAAGGAAGAAGGAAGTGCTGCTGAGAATCACAACTCGTCCCTCTGAATGGTTTTTCATTACAAAGCCTGTTGCTAACTCAGATGAAAAAGGATAGAAGGTGATGATAGAATTCATGCAGCCCAATGAAAAAAAAAAGCCATTCAAAAGCACCCTGATCCAGCCAGTTCCTTGCAAAAGACAGATGGGAATCGAACATCACAAAATGCACAGCACAGTTAAAAGCTCCTTTTGTACAGCACTGAAGTTTGCTGTAGCACTGACCATGGCTGTTTTCAACATAATCTCTGTTTGTTTCAGAGCTTGATCAATTGTGTGATTATAAAGGAAACCAATATATACCAGTTAGCTACCAGCAGCAACACATAAAGTGCTTTATAACTGCTGCTGTCAATCCACTTGCTTTCTATTTTTGCCCCATTTTTTCAACCAATGCAATAGAGAGCATTTCCTGTACATTTCTACACATGCAAAAGAAGCATCATACCATAGCCTCTCTCTCATTTGTTTCAGTAATTTTAAACATAATTCTTATTTTCTCAAGCAGCATGAAACAAGAGTTTATTCCAAGGCAACTGTAAAGATCACAAGCCCTCAAATGTTTCCAATGGTGGCTGGAGAGTATTCAATCCTTGTACAGTGTGCACTAAATTATTCTTCTCTTAAGCACTGTAAAGGTCACTCTGAATATAAAGAAGCATGATAAAAATCTAATTGATGGAAATATGCTCATAAACACCTATTTGTGAGGCCTGTTGAACAATTCATAGCAATTAACTCAGCAAAGCAAGCCTCACTGTCTTTATTGAGATGGTAATTGGTGTAAGTCACACTATTTGAAAGTGAAGTTGATTCTTTTTTAATGGTAAGACTCAATAGTGGGGCAATAAATATAACACAGAAATCCCTTCAGCATTATGGAGTTGCTGTATGACACACCAGTTTTACTGAGCATCACACCAAGACAAAAATGAAAAACTCCTTTCCTCTGAGGTGTCTCCATCCTGGAACACTGCAACACTGAGGTGTTTCATTAGGGTGAGCTCAGAGGGACGTGTTTCTGTAATGCTTTCACTGTTACCCAAACCTGCAGGACAAAGTCCTTCCAGTTGTACTTCTGAATACTCAAACTTTTGACTCACTAGTGCCATAAAACTGAAAGACTGAGAAAATGCAAGTGAGAGCAAGAAATTGGGGGCAAAAGGAAGAAAACTGGAGTCAAGAGACATAAACAGATTCTTTCACCTGAATAAAACTTATTTACATTGGGCACTGCTGGCAAATTTAATAAGACCAACTGCTGGAAAAGAAACAACCTATAGAAATGCAGCTGAGAGAAATAAAGAACTAAGAAAACCAAACAGATTTTCTAGTCCTTTTTCCTTTAACAATTGAGAAGATTATTAGCAATTATAAAAATAGTTTTAAATATATCAAAACATACATTCTGACTCCAAATTTTCACTTCCTTTAATTTTTATCTGACATGTAAAGGATTACAATGTTTTTATACAAAAGGCATAGCTTGTTGGTAATGTTAAACGCCTCATGTAAATGATTAGGGACTCTGCAGAATATTCTTCCTGAATTTTAAATGTCATTTAAACTCCAGTGAGCAGTTACTTGACTGCTAATGTCCATAAAACTACTAACAGCAGAACCAAGTTGAAATCAGCAAATATCTTGAGTGCTGATGGGTATTTGGAATATATTTCCATCTACAGCAACTGTCTGAAGCCTGTGAATGCTGCTAATGGTACTGCCATGGTAACTCTCCTTCCCTAGCTCAGGCCATACATTTCAGCACCTATTCCGACCATTTAAAAAGACAAACCACTGGTAAGAAATGAAGAAATAATTTTGCAAACCTTCGGTCTGAACGAAATGCCACGTAATTCACATCTTCAACGTTAGTACGTGCAAAACCACAACACACAATGTAACAGGCAATTCTTGCAGAAGGGAAAGATGAAAGTTTGAATTTTCATATACTTTGACCAAACAATTTTTGTCCTACTTCTTCACATTTCACTTAGATCAAAACAAGCACGATGCTTTTTTTAAGTCTGATGTCAAGCATCATAGGTTATGAAAGACCAAAACCAAAACTGTCAGTTACAAAGTGAGGAGTGCAGAACCCAAGAATAACAGTGACACAACTCTATATTTGTTAAAAACAATCCACTCAAATTCAGGTATTTTAATTCTATCAGCAACAAAAATTCCACAAAAGTATATCACATTTTTGCACTGAAACTTTCTGCGTTATCTGAACATGATAATCAAATTTTAGATATCTAAGATATTTCTATTTCAACAATCATCAGTGCTTGGCAACACAGTTCAGCTGAAAGATAAATATTGTGTAATGTCTCTATATTAGACCAATCAATTAACATAGTAATAAATTAGTTTCATTAGCATGTTTCAGGCATTAGAATGTGCTTTACTAATTAAAAGTCCCATATTTAAGCAAATGCTATTTCCAGTTTGTTCATGTAAATTTTATTCCAGAGTGCTTATTCCTGTTACACAACATCCCTGGGATCTGGTGAGGAGACACTGAAGCCATTCAGTGCCAGGCTGATGGCACAGGCTGCCACCTCAGGGGTGCCATCCAGCACAAACCTGGCACAACACTTGAGGTGCTTTAGCTGAGTGCTGCTGTTTATTCTAGCAGAAGGCACAGCTTTAAGAAGTGTCATGCCATCACCAACTCAGTTTTTGAGAAATCAACTGATTCAAAATTGTATTTAAAACTTCCTTACTTTGCTTCAATATTGTTTTACAGCGTTTCAGGGATTGCTTGTTTGCTGTTCATCTTATTGTTTATCTGAAGATGTAATAACAGCAGAACAGTGGCACCTCTATCTTCGTATGCAAATATATTCATGTCTGTGTATTCAAAAATCTTATTTTAAATAATATTCATGTTTCTGTGAGAAGGTTTTGGTTCATTCTTTAAAACTGTGCCATATCGGCTGTATATGACCTATCCCTTGTGGGGATGTAGTTATTGAATGAAGTATCATTGTTGCACTAATCTGTGTGAGTCTGAGAAAATGTTTTTATCCCTCTAAAGTGTCTCAAAATTAATTTTGAAAGGGTCAATTGTCAATTCCTTTAAAATGAACACAGAAATACAACATTTACAGGTACCTCACAGTAACTTTCCTAGAAGATTTATTTCATTTCTACTTGACAGCAACATTTTAATACTAGCAATGGTATTGTACAGAAGTTAATGTTCTTTTTACCTCTCATACCTCTAATATACACATTTAAATGTTCTCAATGATACACTGACAGGTGCAACTGAAACAGAGATGAGAAAACTGCCAAATCCACACTACACCAAAATTCTTCAATTCTTTAAGAACAAACATCTATTCTTCCACAATATTTTAGCTTTGTTGTCTGCAAGACCAAAAGCAGATACTTGGCTTTAAACACTGTTCAGTGCTAAATAAATCTGAGAGTATTCCCAGGATGACATTCTTTTTTGAGTGGCTGATTGGCTGGCACTGAAATTTGCCTCTCCGTCTCTCTCTATCACATTTCTCATAACTTTACCTTCCAGGAGGGTGGAAGCATTTTACAAAATGAGAAAGATGTAGAAATAGTGATTTTTTTTTACTACAATTTAACTTGGTGACTCAAAGACAACTGACACAAAACACCTAAGAACACAACTTCTGCTATCAAATATGCTGCCAGTAATGTCACCCAGGGGAAATGAAGACAACATATTTTTTGAAAATTACAATCCTCTAATCATCACGAAGAACTGATGACTCCTTTGGTGTTTAAACACATCTCGCAGACACCAGAACCTGCTGATGATTTACTGAGCAGATTCCCTGCTTTTGTTAAAGCATATATTTGAGCAGCTCCCACAAGAGAATAAATGTCCAGCTTTGCAGCTCAGCAGAACATAAAATCATTATTTAGAAACTATTGTAGCATGTACCTATGGCCTACAATATGAGATAAAAAAGCACTTAGCAGAGCAATCTGTGAAAATATTCACAAAATTGTGTTTATACCATTCCTGCATGTTTTTAATCCAAACGTTTGCACTGCCAATGCAAAGGAACCCACAAAGTGGCACCATCCTTACTGAACAGCTCTGCACAGCTACCAAATGGAGTCTGTGTTGTGGGAGCTTCCCATGCTCAGACTTTGTTCTGCTCACAGGTAACTTTGTGTGACCAGCTGGAACTCAGCCAATTCTCCTTTGTGTGGGGTGGATGGAAGACACAACTCAAGTTAAGATTATATTCTAGATTTACAGACTATTTGAGGCTGGAAGGTGCCTCTGGAGATTCCTGAGCCAACCCCCACAAGGCTGCCCAGGGCTGTGTCCTGTCAAATCCAAGCATGGAGTGTCAGCAACCTCTGGGCAATCTGTTAGAGGGTTCCATCACCCTCACAGTGGAAAATAAAAGGAGGTTTATTATTTTTCTTGCATTTCAGTTTGTGCCCATTATGAGGATGATGGAAAGAAAATCTCTTTTAAAAAATGAGGATAATTGATGCAGAAACCACACAGAGAATTGGACATCACAGCATTTCATCAGAGTTTCTTTTCACAACTATTTACTTCTCTTTTAGCTTCTTACATACTTGAAATCATACAACCTATATGATGATTTATATTGAAAGACTCAATTATATTGTCCAAAAAATCATGATTCTTATTGCCAAAGATCTCTCCTGGTTTCATATATATATACATTTACAAAGAGGTAAGTGTGTGTGATAATTTTTCATATTGACAAAAATGTGATTAAAACACAAGTGTACTTGTTACAACAAGCTTTGTTTATCCATAATGAACCAATCCTAAGTGCAAATAAATATTCATTTAAGTAAGCATTAGCAGACAAGCCTTCACCAGCTAGCAGATGTAGCAATCTAATTCAGCAGTGCCAATTCTCGATTTAGGTTCTGCTCCACATGGACTGGAAAATTTATCTTGCGATGTCAATTTTATTACTGCAAAGGATTTTTTATTCAGCATGTAAACAGACAAATTAGCAGAGCCAGAATCTATTTTTTACATTAAGACATGAAAGTGGACTATAAAGGAAACCCTTTGACAAGTCCTGTGACTGAGCTAATGCAGTACCAAAACTGAAAAAGATACAAACTGAGATTACAAGTGGTGGAGACTGACGAGAGAAAAAACACATCCTGACAGTTCACAGCACAAGGATTCAGAACCAGAGACACTTCCACGAGTAACCACGAGCATTTGATACCGTAATGGGAAGAAATGTAGCAAACTCATTCACACTACTGCACTGCAAACTGTCAGCTGAGCTTCAAAATAAAAGTGATTTCTTCCTCTGTGAGAGAGACAGGCTATTTCATACAGATCAATTTAAGTGTTTTGCCTCGTCAGATCCGTGCCTGACTGTAAGGAACCACTGCACTTGGAAGGGAGGAATTCCCAAAGGAACAAACTCACAATGAAAATTTTAGGCAATATTCATTCTGGCATTAAATTAACAGTGGATTCAGCCTTAGAGATATTAATCTTACGTTCTGTTCACCATAATCACATTCTAGGACCACAATCAGGTCTTAAAACTGTTTAATTAAAACTGACCCTGTAATTTTTATCTACGGGATTCCTAATTGGACATAACCTTTATGGATTTTTCCTTTTCACACTGAAGCCTGGTCACTTAATTTTGCAGTGAGAAGAAACTCTTTAAGATCAGATAATTTTTTTTATTATTATATTTCATTGCTTCCTAACAGACAGATCTAATGCCCTGGAGTTTTTTTGTGCATATCAAGACTGTAATTTTTTCCCCTACACGGAGGTACCACTACTCTCTATAGCACAGTCCTAGGACAAATATCTCAGTGTTTCGTAATTACTCTTTCATTGATAAAGATACAACCGACTGTAAATACATTTGTGCTACAGAGGAAAAATTAAATATATCAGCATTTTTGTGTGTATTTACAGTATTTTATAGTAAAATATTATTAAACCTAACAGAACAGAAGAATTGCAGGTACAGTACAAAGGTTACAACTGATTAATGTAATACACAATTCACAGACTCCGAGATATTAAAGGTCTCCTGTTGATGAAGCTCAAAGTCCATTATGGAAGGATAATACTGGAGAAGCTGGCAATCTGAAGTGGAATTGAAATGCATTTTCTTTCAGATTTCTTTTCAGCTTTTTAAATCACCAACAGTGCCAGGTCATGACTCTCAGATAATAAAGGCCACAGAGAGTTCAAATGATAGCCTAGAAATGATGGCACTTTCAGACACTGATAGAAGGAGCACACTCTAGAAAAGTTCTTTTTATTATTTTAATGCTGCTGCTGTAGCTGCAGAAGAGTTTGATATCTCCATAGTAAAATGCATTAAAAAGCTATTTTATCTGCTGCTGTAGATGAGGAATATAGTTATTTTGCTCAACAGCTGAATTTTCTAGAATCCCACTACTATTCCCAGAGAGAACTATCTACTCTAGCCAAGAGAGGATGCTGATACATCTGTTATATAACAAAAAGTCCTCAGGAAATAATTCACAGGTACACATACGAACAGAATCTCTTTGCCATAACATCCAGATACCACAGAACATTTCCAGTCCATTGTCTCATGCAATGTTTTAAAGAGTTATGAAATTGCCAAATGCAAAAAAAAACCAAACCTCTAAAAACAAACAGGTTTTTTGCCACCTGTGGCATATCCAAAGCAGGGTTAGCACCAGTGCAGTGCATCACAGTGGTGTTCAGGAATGTGTGATAAATGGTGTTGGCCAATTTCCTTCAGCAAATCTCTCTCCTTAAAGACAACTGCATTATTTTGTATCACAATGCTTTACTAACTAAATTGTACCCATTGAATACTGGAACTCAAACGTGCTGCCTTCTCAATAAAACTGTGCTGTTTCTGGAATTAATTGAGTCTCTCTCTACATTACATTTATTAGAAGAAATCGAGTTGGAGGGTTTTTAAGAGGGAAATGGTGCTCACTCAGACTTGAGCAGCAGTGGTAGAATGCACTACATGGATTGTGATTTTATTCTTGTCCTGTGCAGGTCCCCATACCTGGCACTTCTCTTAATAAACAAAAACATGAGATGTAAATTCTACCTACACACTTAGGAAAGAGATAAGATGAAGTATCAGAAAGCAATTGTTTAGGGCTGAGGAGTAAGATGAAGATTTTTCTCCCTTCCTGTTTTTGACATAAGTGGCCAGGAGATTATAAATACACTATTCTTGAAATGTCATATCTCAAAGTGGAACCAAAAACTATTGTAATAAATTACTTCTGTAAAAACAATGTATTAAGATTAAAAAACAAACAAACAACAACCAAAAAAAAAAAGCACACCACAGGAAAAGGAGTATAATTGCATTTACAATTACATTTTACAGTTGCAAATGTATTTTGTATTTGCCCCCCTCTTCTTTAAAAAATAAAACTAAGTACAACATAAAGGATAACTTCTTTAAAATGACTCAGCAAAAAGCTACACATGGACCCCTCAACTGGAACTTTAAACCATTTCCATCTTTACAGCCCTAAGTCAAATTCTACACAGTAAGTTCTTAGGGAGCAAAAGGCAAGTCTCTTAAGAAGTTTGTCCCCACAAATATCACTTCACCGTTTATAACACCATCATCAAGATGTCTCATCAAATTGATTTCAAATCCACAGAAAAATTGGAAATTCATGAATGCCACAAAATGCATCTTGGCATTCTTCCATTCATCTATTACATTTTCTAATAAATAGAGCTTTCTTGAACTGCAATTTCAACTTGAAAATCTGACACACTCTGCAAAAGACCAGGCAATAATACAACTAAATATGTGTGCTGCTGTGAAACGTATTCATTTGAAATTGGTCCTGAAGCTGCAAATGAATCCATCCGTGGATCCACAGGCACGGATGCACAACCCCTGTGCAGAAGCTCGTGGACAGCAAATTTAACATGAGGACTTACTGTAAATGAGTGTTCAATCTATCCAGAATT